>CAWVNZ010001644.1:0-32847 GCA_963930735.1 Dioctria linearis | reverse complement strand
CAAAAAATAATTTTTTACTGTCGCAAATTTTAATTACGCCAGGGATTGCCTTTTCTATAGTAAATTTTGCAAAAAATAATTGTTTACTTTCGCAAATTTTAATTACGCCAGGGATTGCCTTTTCTGTAGTAAATTATTCAAAAAATAATTTTTTACTGTCTCAAATTTTAATTACGCCAGGGATTGCCTTTTCTATAGTAATTTATTCAAAAAATAACTTTTTACTGTCGCAAATTTTAATTACGCCAGGGATTGCCTTTTCTATAGTAAATTATTCAAAAATTCATTTTTTACTGTCTCAAATTTTAATTACGCCAGGGATTGCCTTTTCTATAGTAAATTATTCAAAAAATAATTTTATACTGTCGCAAATTTTAATTACGCCAGGGATTGCCTTTTCTATAGTAAATTTTGCAAAAAATATTTGTTTACTGTCGCAAATTTTAATTACGCCAGGGATTGCCTTTTCTATAGTAAATTTTGCAAAAAATAATTGTTTAGTGTCGCAAATTTTAATTACGCCAGAGATTGCCTTTTCTATAGTAAATTTTGCAAAAAATAATTGTTTAGTGTCGCAAATTTTAATTACGCCAGGGATTGCCTTTTCTATAGTAAATTATTCAAAAAATTATTTTATACTGTCGCAAATTTTAATTACGCCAGGGATTGCCTTTTCTATAGTAAATTATTCAAAAATTCATTTTTTACTGTCTCAAATTTTAATTACGCCAGGGATTGCCTTTTCTATAGTAAATTATTCAAAAAATAATTTTATACTGTCGCAAATTTTAATTGCGCCATGGATTGCCTTTTCTATAGTAAATTTTGCAAAAAAATAATTGTTTACTGTCGCAAATTTTAATTACGCAGGGAATGCCGTTTCTATAGTAAATTATTCAAAAATTAATTTTTTTCTGTCGCAAATTTTAATTACGCCAGGGATTGCCTTTTCTATAGTAAATTATTCAAAAAATAATTTTTTACTGTCGCAAATTATAATTACGCCCAGGGATTGCCTTTTCTATAGTAAATTATTCAAAAAATAATTTTTTACTGTCGCAAATTATAATTACGAAAGGGATTGCCTATTCTATAGTAAATTATTCAAAAAATAATTTTATACTGTCGCAAATTTTAATTACGCCAGGGATTGCCTTTTCTATAGTAAATTATTCAAAAAATTATTGTTTAGTGTCGCAAATTTTAATTACGCCAGGGATTGCCTTTTCTATAGTAAATTTTGCAAAAAATAATTGTTTAGTGTCGCAAATTTTAATTACGCCAGGGATTGCCTTTTCTATAGTAAATTATTCAAAAAATAATTTTATACTGTCGCAAATTTTAATTACGCAGGGATTGCCTTTTCTATAGTAAATTATTCAAAAAATAATTTTATACTGTCGCAAATTTTAATTACGCCAGGGATTGCCTTTTCTATAGTAAATTTGCAAAAAATAATTGTTTACTGTCGCAAATTTTAATTACGCCAGGGATTGCCTTTTCTATAGTAAATTATTCAAAAAATAATTTTTTACTGTCGCAAATTTTAATTACGCCAGGGATTGCCTTTTCTATAGTAAATTTTGCAAAAAATAATTGTTTAGTGTCGCAAATTTTAATTACGCCAGGGATTGCCTTTTCTATAGTAAATTTTGCAAAAAATATTTGTTTACTGTCGCAAATTTTAATTACGCCAGGGATTGCCTTTTCTATAGTAAATTTTGCAAAAAATAATTGTTTAGTGTCGCAAATTTTAATTACGCCAGGGATTGCCTTTTCTATAGTAAATTATCAAAAAATAATTTTATACTGTCGCAAATTTTAATTACGCCAGGGATTGCCTTTTCTATAGTAAATTATTCAAAAATTCATTTTTTACTGTCTCAAATTTTAATTACGCCAGGGATTGCCTTTTCTATAGTAAATTATTCAAAAAATAATTTTTTTACTGTCGCAAATTTTAATTACGCCAGGGATTGCCTTTTCTATAGTAAATTTTGCAAAAAATAATTGTTTACTTTCGCAAATTTTAATTACGCCAGGGATTGCCTTTTCTATAGTAAATTATTCAAAAAATAATTTTTTACTGTCTCAAATTTTAATTACGCCAGGGATTGCCTTTTCTATAGTAAATTATTCAAAAAATAATTTTTTACTGTCGCAAATTTTAATTACGCCAGGGATTGCCTTTTCTATAGTAAATTATTCAAAAATTCATTTTTTACTGTCTCAAATTTTAATTACGCCAGGGATTGCCTTTTCTATAGTAAATTATTCAAAAAATAATTTTTTACTGTCGCAAATTATAACTACGACAGGGATTGCCTATTCTATAGTAAATTATTCAAAAATAATTTTATACTGTCGCACTACGCCAGGGATTGCCTTTTCTATAGTAAATTATTCAAAAAAATTATTGTTTAGTGTCGCAAATTTTAATTACGCCAGGGATTGCCTTTTCTATAGTAAATTTTGCAAAAAATAATTGTTTAGTGTCGCAAATTTTAATTACGCCAGGGATTGCCTTTTCTATAGTAAATTTTGCAAAAAATATTTGTTTACTGTCGCAAATTTTAATTACGCCAGGGATTGCCTTTTCTATAGTAAATTTTGCAAAAAATAATTGTTTAGTGTCGCAAATTTTAATTACGCCAGGGATTGCGTTTTCTATAGTAAATTATTCAAAAAATAATTTTATACTATCGCAAATTTTAATTACGCCAGGGATTGCCTTTTCTATAGTAAATTATTCAAAAATTCATTTTTTACTGTCTCAAATTTTAATTACGCCAGGGATTGCCTTTTCTATAGTAAAATATTCAAAAAATAATTTTTTACTGTCGCAAATTTTAATTACGCCAGGGATTGCCTTTTCTATAGTAAATTTTGCAAAAAATAATTGTTTACTTTCGCAAATTTTAATTACGCCAGGGATTGCCTTTTCTATAGTAAATTATTCAAAAAGTAATTTTTTACTGTCTCAAATTTTAATTACGCCAGGGATTGCCTTTTCTATAGTAAATTATTCAAAAAATAATTTTTTACTGTCGCAAATTTTAATTACGCCAGGGATTGCCTTTTCTATAGTAAATTATTCAAAAATTCATTTTTTACTGTCTCAAATTTTAATTACGCCAGGGATTGCCTTTTCTATAGTAAATTATTCAAAAAATAATTTTATACTGTCGCAAATTTTAATTACGCCAGGGATTGCCTTTTCTATAGTAAATTTTGCAAAAAATATTTGTTTACTGTCGCAAATTTTAATTACGCCAGGGATTGCCTTTTCTATAGTAAATTTTGCAAAAAATAATTGTTTAGTGTCGCAAATTTTAATTACGCCAGTGATTGCCTTTTCTATAGTAAATTATTCAAAAAATAATTTTATACTGTCGCAAATTTTAATTACGCCAGGGATTGCCTTTTCTATAGTAAATTATTCAAAAATTCATTTTTTACTGTCTCAAATTTTAATTACGCCAGGGATTGCCTTTTCTATAGTAAATTATTCAAAAAATAATTTTATACTGTCGCAAATTTTAATTACGCCAGGGATTGCCTTTTCTATAGTAAATTTTGCAAAAAATAATTGTTTAGTGTCGCAAATTTTAATTACGCCAGAGATTGCCTTTTCTATAGTAAATTTTGCAAAAAATAATTGTTTAGTGTCGCAAATTTTAATTACGCCAGGGATTGCCTTTTCTATAGTAAATTATTTAAAAAATTATTTTATACTGTCGCAAATTTTAATTACGCCAGGGATTGCCTTTTCTAAGTAAATTATTCAAAAATTCATTTTTTACTGTCTCAAATTTTAATTACGCCAGGGATTGCCTTTTCTATAGTAAATTATTCAAAAAATAATTTTATACTGTCGCAAATTTTAATTACGCCAGGGATTGCCTTTTCTATAGTAAATTTTGCAAAAAATATTTGTTTAGTGTCGCAAATTTTAATTACGCCAGTGATTGCCTTTTCTATAGTAAATTATTCAAAAAATAATTTTATACTGTCGCAAATTTTAATTACGCCAGGGATTGCCTTTTCTATAGTAAATTATTCAAAAATTCATTTTTTACTGTCTCAATTTTAATTACGCCAGGGATTGCCTTTTCTATAGTAAAATTATTCAAAAAATAATTTTATACTGTCGCAAATTTTAATTACGACAGGGATTGCCTTTTCTATAGTAAATTTTGCAAAAATAATTGTTTAGTGTCGCAAATTTTAATTACGCCAGAGATTGCCTTTTCTATAGTAAATTTTGCAAAAAATAATTGTTTAGTGTCGCAAATTTTAATTACGCCAGGGATTGCCTTTTCTATAGTAAATTATTTAAAAAATTATTTTATACTGTCGCAAATTTTAATTACGCCAGGGATTGCCTTTTCTATAGTAAATTATTCAAAAAGTAATTTTTTACTGTCTCAAATTTTAATTACGCCAGGGATTGCCTTTTCTATAGTAAATTATTCAAAAAATAATTTTATACTGTCGCAAATTTTAATTACGCCAGGGATTGCCTTTTCTATAGTAAATTTTGCAAAAAATAATTGTTTAGTGTCGCAAATTTTAATTACGCCAGAGATTGCCTTTTCTATAGTAAATTTTGCAAAAAATAATTGTTTTAGTGTCGCAAATTTTAATTACGCCAGGATTGCCTTTTCTATAGTAAATTATTTAAAAAATTATTTTATACTGTCGCAAATTTTAATTACGCCAGGGATTGCCTTTTCTATAGTAAATTATTCAAAAATTCATTTTTTACTGTCTCAAATTTTAATTACGCCAGGGATTGCCTTTTCTATAGTAAATTATTCAAAAAATAATTTTATACTGTCGCAAATTTTAATTGCGCCATGGATTGCCTTTTTTATAGTAAATTTTGCAAAAAAATAATTGTTTACTGTCGCAAATTTTAATTACGCCAGGGATTGCCTTTTCTATAGTAAATTATTCAAAAATTAATTTTTTTCTGTCGCAAATTTTAATTACGCCAGGGATTGCCTTTTCTATAGTAAATTATTCAAAAAATAATTTTTTACTGTCGCAAATTATAATTACGCCAGGGATTGCCTTTTCTATAGTAAATTATTCAAAAAATAATTGTTTACTGTCGCAAATTATAATTACGACAGGGATTGCCTATTCTATAGTAAATTATTCAAAAAATAATTTTATACTGTCGCAAATTTTAATTACGCCAGGGATTGCCTTTTCTATAGTAAATTATTCAAAAAATTATTGTTTAGTGTCGCAAATTTTAATTACGCCAGGGATTGCCTTTTCTATAGTAAATTTTGTAAAAAATAATTGTTTAGTGTCGCAAATTTTAATTACGCCAGGGATTGCCTTTTCTATAGTAAATTATTCAAAAAATAATTTTATACTGTCGCAAATTTTAATTACGCCAGGGATTGCCTTTTCTATAGTAAATTATTCAAAAAATAATTTTATACTGTCGCAAATTTGAATTACGCCAGGGATTGCCTTTTCTATAGTAAATTTTTCAAAAAATAATTGTTTACTGTCGCAAATTTTAATTACGCCAGGGATTGCCTTTTCTATAGTAAATTATTCAAAAAATAATTTTTTACTGTCGCAAATTTTAATTACGCCAGGGATTGCCTTTTCTATAGTAAATTTTGCAAAAAAATAATTGTTTAGTGTCGCAAATTTTAATTACGCCAGGGATTGCCTTTTCTATAGTAAATTTTGCAAAAAATATTTGTTTACTGTCGCAAATTTTAATTACGCCAGGGATTGCCTTTTCTATAGTAAATTTTGCAAAAAATAATTGTTTAGTGTCGCAAATTTTAATTACGCCAGGGATTGCCTTTTCTATAGTAAATTATTCAAAAAATAATTTTATACTGTCGCAAATTTTAATTACGCCAGGGATTGCCTTTTCTATAGTAAATTATTCAAAAATTCATTTTTTACTGTCTCAAATTTTAATTACGCAGGGATTGACTTTTCTATAGTAAATTATTCAAAAAATAATTTTTTACTGTCGCAAATTTTAATTACGCCAGGGATTGCCTTTTCTATAGTAAATTTTGCAAAAAATAATTGTTTAATTTCGCAAATTTTAATTACGCCAGGGATTGCCTTTTCTATAGTAAATTATTCAAAAAATAATTTTTTTACTGTCGCAAATTTTAATTACGCCAGGGGATTGCCTTTTCTATAGTAAATTTTGCAAAAAATAATTGTTTAGTGTCGCAAATTTTAATTACGCCAGAGATTGCCTTTTCTATAGTAAATTTTGCAAAAATAATTGTTTAGTGTCGCAAATTTTAATTACGCCAGGGATTGCCTTTTCTATAGTAAATTATTCAAAAAATTATTTTATACTGTCGCAAATTTTAATTACGCCAGGGATTGCTTTTTCTATAGTAAATATTCAAAAATTCATTTTTTACTGTCTCAAATTTTAATTACGCCAGGATTGCCTTTTCTATAGTAAATTATTCAAAAAATAATTTTATACTGTCGCAAATTTTAATTGCGCCATGGATTGCCTTTTCTATAGTAAATTTTGCAAAAAAATAATTGTTTACTGTCGCAAATTTTAATTACGCCAGAATTGCCTTTTCTATAGTAAATTATTCAAAAATTAATTTTTTTCTGTCGCAAATTTTAATTACGCCAGGGATTGCCTTTTCTATAGGTAAATTATTCAAAAAATAATTTTTTCTGTCGCAAATTATAATTACGCCAGGGATGCCTTTTCTATAGTAAATTATTCACAAAATAATTTTTTACTGTCGCAAATTATAATTAGGACAGGGATTGCCTATTATATAGTAAATTATTCAAAAAATAATTTTATACTGTCGCAAATTTTAATTACGCCAGGGATTGCCTTTTATATAGTAAATTATTCAAAAAATATTTTTTAGTGTCGCAAATTTTAATTACGCCAGGGATTGCCTTTTCTATAGTAAATTTTGCAAAAAATAATTGTTTAGTGTCGCAAATTTCAATTACGCCAGGAATTGCCTTTTCTATAGTAAATTATTCAAAAAATAATTTTATACTGTCGCAAATTTTAATTACGCCAGGGATTGCCTTTTCTATAGTAAATTATTCAAAAAATAATTTTATACTGTCGCAAATTTTAATTACGCCAGGGATTGCCTTTTCTATAGTAATTATTGAAAAATTAATTTTTTTCTGTCGCAAATTTTAATCACGCCAGGCATTGCCTTTTCTATAGTAAATTATTCGAAAAATAATTGTTTATTGTCGCAAATTTTAATTACGCCAGGTATTGCCTTTTCTATTGTAAATTATTCTAAAAATAATGTTATACTGTCGCAAATTTTAATTACGCCAGGGATTGCCTTTTCTATAGTAAATTTTGCAAAAAATAATTGTTTAGTGTCTCAAATTTTAATTACGCCAGGGATTGCCTTTTCTATAGTAAATTATTCAAAAAATAATTGTTTAGTGTCGCAAATTTTAATTACGTCAGGGGATTGCCTTTTCTATAGTAAATTTTGCAAAAAATAATTTTTTTCTGTCGCAAATTTTAATTACGCCAGGGATTGCCTTTTGTATAGTAAATTATTCAAAAATTCATTTTTTACTGTCTCAAATTTTACTTACGCCAGGGATTGCCTTTTCTATAGCAAATTATTCAAAAATTCATTTTTTACTGTCTCAAATTTTAATTACGCCAGGGATTGCCTTTTCTATAGTAAATTATTCAAAAAATAATTTTATACTGTCGCAAATTTTAATTACGCCAGGGATTGCCTTTTCTATAGTAAATTTTGCAAAAAATAATTGTTTACTGTCGCAATATTAATTACGCCAGGGATTGCCTTTTCTATAGCAAATTATTCAAAAAATAATTTTTTACTGTCGCAAATTTTAATTACGCCAGGGATTGCCTTTTCTATAGTAAATTTTGCAAAAAATAATTGTTTAGTGTCGCAAATTTTAATTACGCCAGGGATTGCCTTTTCTATAGTAAATTATTCAAAAATTCATTTTGTACTGTCGCAAATTTTAATTACGCCAGGGATTGCCTTTTCTATAGTAAATTATTCAAAAAATAATTTTTTTCTGTCGCAAATTTTAATTACGCCAGGGATTGCCTTTTCTATAGTAAATTTTGCAAAAAATAATTGTTTAGTGTCGCAAATTTTAATTACGCCAGGGATTGCCTTTTCTATAGTAAATTATTCAAAAATTCATTTTGTACTGTCGCAAATTTTAATTACGCCAGGGATTGCCTTTTCTATAGTAAATTATTCAAAAAATAATTTTTTTTCTGTCGCAAATTTTAATTACGCCAGGGATTGCCTCTTCTATAGTAAATTTTGCAAAAAATAATTGTTTAGTGTCGCAAATTTTAATTACGCCAGGGATTGCCTTTTCTATAGTAAATTATTCAAAAAATAATTTTTTACTGTCTCAAATTTTAATTACGCCAGGGATTGCCTTTTCTATAGTAAATTATTCAAAAAATAATTGTTTAGTGTCGCAAATTTTAATTACGCCAGGGATTGCCTTTTTCTATAGTAAATTATTCAAAATTAATTTTTTTCTGTCGCAAATTTTAATTACGCCAGGGATTGCCTTTTCTATAGTAAATTATTCAAAAAATAATTTTTTACTGTCGCAAATTATAATTACGCCAGGGTTGCCTTTTCTATAGTAAATTATTCAAAAAATAATTTTTTTATTGTCGCAAATTTTAATTACGCCAGGGATTGCCTTTTCTATAGTAAATTATTCAAAAAATAATTTTATACTGTCGCAAATTTTAATTACGCCAGGGATTGCCTTTTCTATAGTAAATTATTCAAAAAATAATTTTATACTGTCGCAAATTTGAATTACGCCAGGGATTGCCTTTTCTATAGTAAATTTTTCAAAAAATAATTGTTTACTGTCGCAAATTTTAATTACGCCAGGGATTGCCTTTTTCTATAGTAAATTATTCAAAAAATAATTTTTTACTGTCGCAAATTTTAATTACGCCAGGGATTGCCTTTTCTATAGTAAATTTTGCAAAAAATAATTGTTTAGTGTCGCAAATTTTAATTACGCCAGGGATTGCCTTTTCTATAGTAAATTTTGCAAAAAATATTTGTTTACTGTCGCAAATTTTAATTACGCCAGGGATTGCCTTTTCTATAGTAAATTTTGCAAAAAATAATTGTTTAGTGTCGCAAATTTTAATTACGCCAGGGATTGCCTTTTCTATAGTAAATTATTCAAAAAATAATTTTATACTGTCGCAAATTTTAATTACGCCAGGGATTGCCTTTTCTATAGTAAATTATTCAAAAATTCATTTTTTACTGTCTCAAATTTTAATTACGCCAGGGATTGACTTTTCTATAGTAAATTATTCAAAAAATAATTTTTTACTGTCGCAAATTTTAATTACGCCAGGGATTGCCTTTTCTATAGTAAATTTTGCAAAAAATAATTGTTTACTTTCGCAAATTTTAATTACGCCAGGGATTGCCTTTTCTATAGTAAATTATTCAAAAAATAATTTTTTTCTGTCTCAAATTTTAATTACGCCAGGGATTGCCTTTTCTATAGTAAATTATTCAAAAAATAATTTTTTTACTGTCGCAAATTTTAATTACGCCAGGGATTGCCTTTTCTATAGTAAATTATTCAAATATTCATTTTTTACTGTCTCAAATTTTAATTACGCCAGGGATTGCCTTTTCTATAGTAAATTATTCAAAAATTCATTTTTTACTGTCTCAAATTTTAATTACGCCAGGGATTGCCTTTTCTATAGTAAATTATTCAAAAAATAATTTTATACTGTCGCAAATTTTAATTACGCCAGGGATTGCCTTTTCTATAGTAAATTTTGCAAAAAATAATTGTTTAGTGTCGCAAATTTTAATTACGCCAGAGATTGCCTTTTCTATAGTAAATTTTGCAAAAAATAATTGTTTAGTGTCGCAAATTTTAATTACGCCAGGATTGCCTTTTCTATAGTAAATTATTCAAAAAATTATTTTATACTGTCGCAAATTTTAATTACGCCAGGGATTGCCTTTTCTATAGTAAATTATTCAAAAATTCATTTTTTACTGTCTCAAATTTTAATTACGCCAGGGATTGCCTTTTCTATAGTAAATTATTCAAAAAATAATTTTATACTGTCGCAAATTTTAATTGCGCCATGGATTGCCTTTTCTATAGTAAATTTTGCAAAAAAATAATTGTTTACTGTCGCAAATTTTAATTACGCCAGGAATTGCCTTTTCTATAGTAAATTATTCAAAAATTAATTTTTTTCTGTCGCAAATTTTAATTACGCCAGGGATTGCCTTTTCTATAGTAAATTATTCAAAAAATAATTTTTTCTGTCGCAAATTATAATTACGCCAGGATTGCCTTTTCTATAGTAAATTATTCAAAAAATAATTTTTTACTGTCGCAAATTATAATTACGACAGGGATTGCCTATTATATAGTAAATTATTCAAAAAATAATTTTATACTGTCGCAAATTTTAATTACGCCAGGGATTGCCTTTTATATAGTAAATTATTCAAAAAATTATTTTTTAGTGTCGCAAATTTTAATTACGCCAGGGATTGCCTTTTCTATAGTAAATTTTGCAAAAAATAATTGTTTAGTGTCGCAAATTTCAATTACGCCAGGAATTGCCTTTTCTATAGTAAATTATTCAAAAAATAATTTTATACTGTCGCAAATTTTAATTACGCCAGGGATTGCCTTTTCTATAGTAAATTATTCAAAAAATAATTTTATACTGTCGCAAATTTTAATTACGCCAGGGATTGCCTTTTCTATAGTAAATTATTGAAAAATTAATTTTTTTCTGTCGCAAATTTTAATCACGCCAGGCATTGCCTTTTCTATAGTAAATTATTCGAAAAATAATTGTTTATTGTCGCAAATTTTAATTACGCCAGGTATTGCCTTTTCTATTGTAAATTATTCTAAAAATAATGTTATACTGTCGCAAATTTTAATTACGCCAGGGATTGCCTTTTCTATAGTAAATTTTGCAAAAAATAATTGTTTAGTGTCTCAAATTTTAATTACGCCAGGGATTGCCTTTTCTATAATAAATTATTCAAAAAATAATTGTTTAGTGTCGCAATTTTAATTACGTCAGGGATTGCCTTTTCTATAGTAAATTTTGCAAAAAATAATTTTTTTCTGTCGCAAATTTTAATTACGCCAGGGATTGCCTTTTGTATAGTAAATTATTCAAAAATTCATTTTTTACTGTCTCAAATTTTACTTACGCCAGGGATTGCCTTTTCTATAGCAAATTATTCAAAAATTCATTTTTTACTGTCTCAAATTTTAATTACGCCAGGGATTGCCTTTTCTATAGTAAATTATTCAAAAAATAATTTTATACTGTCGCAAATTTTAATTACGCCAGGGATTGCCTTTTCTATAGTAAATTTTGCAAAAAATAATTGTTTACTGTCGCAATATTAATTACGCCAGGGATTGCCTTTTCTATAGCAAATTATTCAAAAAATAATTTTTTACTGTCGCAAATTTTAATTACGCCAGGGATTGCCTTTTCTATAGTAAATTTTGCAAAAAATAATTGTTTAGTGTCGCAAATTTTAATTACGCCAGGGATTGCCTTTTCTATAGTAAATTATTCAAAAATTCATTTTGTACTGTCGCAAATTTTAATTACGCCAGGGATTGCCTTTTCTATAGTAAATTATTCAAAAAATAATTTTTTTTCTGTCGCAAATTTTAATTACGCCAGGGATTGCCTTTTCTATAGTAAATTTTGCAAAAAATAATTGTTTAGTGTCGCAAATTTTAATTACGCCAGGGATTGCCTTTTCTATAGTAAATTATTCAAAAATTCATTTTGTACTGTCGCAAATTTTAATTACGCCAGGGATTGCCTTTTCTATAGTAAATTATTCAAAAAATAATTTTTTTTCTGTCGCAAATTTTAATTACGCCAGGGATTGCCTTTTCTATAGTAAATTTTGCAAAAAATAATTGTTTAGTGTCGCAAATTTAATTACGCCAGGGATTGCCTTTTCTATAGTAAATTATTCAAAAAATAATTTTTTACTGTCTCAAATTTTAATTACGCCAGGGATTGCCTTTTCTATAGTAAATTATTCAAAAAATAATTGTTTAGTGTCGCAAATTTTAATTACGCCAGGGATTGCCTTTTCTATAGTAAATTATTCAAAAATTAATTTTTTTCTGTCGCAAATTTTAATTACGCCAGGGATTGCCTTTTCTATAGTAAATTATTCAAAAAATAATTTTTTACTGTCGCAAATTATAATTACGCCAGGGTTGCCTTTTCTATAGTAAATTATTCAAAAAATAATTTTTTATTGTCGCAAATTATAATTACGCCAGGGATTGCCTTTTCTATAGTAAATTATTCAAAAATAATTTTATACTGTCGCAAATTTTAATTACGCCAGGGATTGCCTTTTCTATAGTAAATTATTCAAAAAATAATTGTTTAGTGTCGCAAATTTTAATTACGCCAGGGATTGCCTTTTCTATAGTAAATTATTCAAAAAATAATTTTTTACTGTCGCAAATTATAATTACGCCCAGGGATTGCCTTTTCTATAGTAAATTATTCAAAAAATAATTTTTTATTGTCGCAAATTATAATTACGCCAGGGATTGCCTTTTCTATAGTAAATTATTCAAAAAATAATTTTATACTGTCGCAAATTTTAATTACGCCAGGGATTGCCTTTTCTATAGTAAATTATTCAAAAAATAATTGTTTAGTGTCGCAAATTTTAATTACGCCAGGGATTGCCTTTTCTATAGTAAATTATTCAAAAAGTAATTTTATACTGTCGCAAATTTTAATTACGCCAGGGATTGCCTTTTCTATAGTAAATTATTCAAAAATTCATTTTTTACTGTCTCAAATTTTAATTACGCCAGGGATTGCCTTTTCTATAGTAAATTATTCAAAAAATAATTTGATGCTGTCGCAAATTTTAATTACGCCAAGGATTGCCTTTTCTATAGTAAATTTTGCAAAAAATATTTGTTTACTGTCGCAAATTTTAATTACGCCAGGGATTGCCTTTTTTATAGTAAATTATTCAAAAAATAATTTTATACTGTCGCAAATTTTAATTACGCCAGGATTGCCTTTTCTATAGAATTATTCAAAAATTTCATTTTTTACTGTCTCAAATTTTAATTACGCCAGGGATTGCCTTTTCTATAGTAAATTTTGCAAAAAATATTTGTTTACTGTCGCAAATTTTAATTACGCCAGAGATTGCCTTTTCTATAGTAAATTTTGCAAAAAATAATTGTTTAGTGTCGCAAATTTTAATTACGCCAGGGATTGCCTTTTCTATAGTAAATTATTCAAAAAATAATTTTATACTGTCGCAAATTTTAATTACGCCAGGGATTGCCTTTTCTATAGTAAATTATTCAAAAATTCATTTTTTACTGTCTCAAATTTAATTAAGCCAGGGATTGCCTTTTCTTATAGTAAATTATTCAAAAAATAATTTTATACTGTCGCAAATTTTAATTACGCCAGGGATTGCCTTTCCTATAGTAAATTTTGCAAAAAATAATTGTTTAGTGTCGCAAATTTTAATTACGCCAGAGATTGCTCTTTCTATAGTAAATTTTGCAAAAAATAATTGTTTAGTGTCGCAAATTTTAATTACGCCAGGGATTGCCTTTTCTATAGTAAATTTTGCAAAAAATAATTGTTTAGTGTCGCAAATTTTAATTACGCCAGGGATTGCCTTTTCTATAGTAAATTATTCAAAAAATTATTTTATACTGTCGCAAATTTTAATTACGCCAGGGATTGCCTTTTCTATAGTAAATTATTTAAAAAATAATTTTTTACTGTCGCAAATTATAATTACGCCAGGGATTGCCTTTTCTATAGTAAATTATTCAAAAAATAATTTTATACTGTCGCAAATTTTAATTACGCCAGGGATTGCCTTTTCTATAGTAAATTATTCAAAAAATAATTTTATACTGTAGGAAATTTTAATTACGCCAGGGATTGCCTTTTCTATAGTAAATTATTCAAAAAATAATTGTTTAGTGTCGCAAATTTTAATTACGCCAGGGATTGCCTTTTCTATAGTAAATTATTCAAAAATTAATTTTTTTCTGTCGCAAATTTTAATTACGCCAGGGATTGCCTTTTCTATAGTAAATTATTCAAAAAATAATTTTTTACTGTCGCAAATTATAATTACGCCAGGGATTGCCTTTTCTATAGTAAATTATTCAAAAAATAATTTTTTATTGTCGCAAATTATAATTACGCCAGGGATTGCCTTTTCTATAGTAAATTATTCAAAAAATAATTTTATACTGTCGCAAATTTTAATTACGCCAGGGATTGCCTTTTCTATAGTAAATTATTCAAAAAATAATTGTTTAGTGTCGCAAATTTTAATTACGCCAGGGATTGCCTTTTCTATAGTAAATTATTCAAAAAATAATTTTATACTGTCGCAAATTTTAATTACGCCAGGGATTGCCTTTTCTATAGTAAATTATTCAAAAATTCATTTTTTACTGTCTCAAATTTTAATTACGCCAGGGATTGCCTTTTCTATAGTAAATTATTCAAAAAATAATTTTATACTGTCGCAAATTTTAATTACGCCAGGGATTGCCTTTTCTATAGTAAATTATTCAAAAAATAATTTTATACTGTCGCAAATTTTAATTACGCCAGGGATTGCCTTTTCTATAGTAAATTTTGCAAAAAATATTTGTTTACTGTCGCAAATTTTAATTACGCCAGGGATTGCCTTTTCTATAGTAAATTTTGCAAAAAATAATTGTTTAGTGTCGCAAATTTTAATTACGCCAGGGATTGCCTTTTCTATAGTAAATTATTCAAAAAATAATTTTATATTGTCCCAAATTTTAATTACGCCAGGGATTGTCTTTTCTATAGTAAATTTTGCAAAAAATATTTGTTTACTGTCGCAAATTTTAATTACGCCAGGGATTGCGTTTTCTATAGTAAATTTTGCAAAAAAAATTTTTGTTTAGTGTCGCAAATTTTAATTACGCCATGGATTGCCTTTTCTATAGTAAATTATTCAAAAAATAATTTTATACTGTCGCAAATTTTAATTACGCCAGGGATTGCCTTTTCTATAGTAAATTATTCAAAAATTCATTTTTTACTGTCTCAAATTTTAATTGCGCCAGGGATTGCCTTTTCTATTATAAATTATTCAAAAAATAATTTTATACTGTCGCAAATTTTAATTACGCCAGGGATTGCCTTTTCTATAGTAAATTTTGCAAAAAATATTTGTTTACTGTCGTAAATTTTAATTACGCCAGGGATTGCCTTTTCTATAGGAAATTTTGCAAAAAATAATTGTTTAGTGTCGCAAATTTTAATTACGCCAGGGATTGCCTTTCCTATAGTAAATTATTCAAAAAATAATTTTATACTGTCGCAAATTTTAATTACGCCAGGGATTGCCTTTTCTATAGTAAATTATTCAAAAATTCATTTTTTACTGTCTCAAATTTTAATTAGGCCAGGGATTGCCTTTTCTATAGTAAATTATTCAAAAATTAATTTTATACTGTCGCAAATTTTAATTACGCCAGGGATTGCCTTTTCTATAGTAAATTTTGCAAAAAATAATTGTTTAGTGTCGCAAATTTTAATTACGCCAGAGATTGCTCTTTCTATAGTAAATTTTGCAAAAAATAATTGTTTAGTGTCGCAAATTTTAATTACGCCAGGGATTGCCTTTTCTATAGTAAATTTTGCAAAAAATAATTGTTTAGTGTCGCAAATTTTAATTACGCCAGGGATTGCCTTTTCTATAGTAAATTATTCAAAAAATTATTTTATACTGTCGAAAATTTTAATTACGCCAGGGATTGCCTTTTCTATAGTAAATTATTCAAAAATTCATTTTTTACTGTCTCAAATTTTAATTACCCCAGGGATTGCCTTTTCTATAGTAAATTATTCAAAAAATAATTTTATACTGTCGCAAATTTTAACTGCGCCATGGATTGCCTTTTCTATAGTAAATTTTGCAAAAAAATAATTGTTTACTGTCGCAAATTTTAATTACGCCAGGGATTGCCTTTTCTATAGTAAATTTTGCAAAAAATAATTTTATACTGTCGCAAATTTTAATTGCGACATGGATTGCCTTTTCTATAGTAAATTTTGCAAAAAAATAATAGTTTACTGTCGCAAATTTT
This sequence comes from Dioctria linearis, assembly GCA_963930735.1. Taxonomy (NCBI): domain Eukaryota; kingdom Metazoa; phylum Arthropoda; class Insecta; order Diptera; family Asilidae; genus Dioctria; species Dioctria linearis. The sequence goes on along the minus strand of CAWVNZ010001644.1, from coordinate 16,614 downwards.
AATTACGCCAGGGATTGCCTTTTCTATAGTAAATTATTCAAAAATTAATTTTTTTCTGTCGCAAATTTTAATTACGCCAGGGATTGCCTTTTCTATAGTAAATTATTCATAAAATAATTTTTTACTGTCGCAAATTATAATTACGCCAGGGATTGCCTTTTCTATAGTAAATTATTCAAAAAATAATTTTTTACTGTCGCAAATTATAATTACGACAGGGATTGCCTATTCTATAGTAAATTATTCAAAAAATAATTTTATACTGTCGCAAATTTTAATTACGCCAGGGATTGCCTTTTCTATAGTAAATTATTCAAAAAATAATTGTTTAGTGTCGCAAATTTTAATTACGCCAGGGATTGCCTTTTCTATAGTAAATTTTGCAAAAAATAATTGTTTAGTGTCGCAAATTTTAATTACGCCAGGGATTGCCTTTTCTATAGTAAATTATTCAAAAAATTATTTTATACTGTCGCAAATTTTAATTACGCCAGGGATTGCCTTTTCTATAGTAAATTATTCAAAAATTCATTTTTTACTGTCTCAAATTTTAATTACGCCAGGGATTGCCTTTTCTATAGTAAATTATTCAAAAAATAATTTTATACTGTCGCAAATTTTAATTACGCCAGGGATTGCCTTTTCTATAGTAAATTTTGCAAAAAATAATTGTTTATTGTCGCAAATTTTAATTACGCCAGGGATTGCCTTTTCTATAGTAAATTATTCAAAAAATAATTTTTTACTGTCGCAAATTATAATTACGCCAGGGATTGCCTTTTCTATAGTAAATTATTCAAAAAATAATTTTTTATTGTCGCAAATTATAATTACGCCAGGGATTGCCTTTTCTATAGTAAATTATTCAAAAATTAATTTTTTTCTGTCGCAAATTTTAATTACGCCAGGGATTGCCTTTTCTATAGTAAATTATTCAAAAAATAATTTTTTACTGTCGCAAATTATAATTACGCCAGGGATTGCCTTTTCTATAGTAAATTATTCAAAAAATAATTTTTTATTGTCGCAAATTATAATTACGCCAGGGATTGCCTTTTCTATAGTAAATTATTCAAAAAATAATTTTATACTGTCGCAAATTTTAATTACGCCAGGGTTTGCCTTTTCTATAGTAAATTATTCAAAAAATAATTGTTTGTTTAGTGTCGCAAATTTTAATTACGCCAGGGATTGCCTTTTCTATAGTAAATTATTCAAAAAATAATTTTATACTGTCGCAAATTTTAATTACGCCAGGGATTGCCTTTTCTATAGTAAATTATTCAAAAATTCATTTTTTACTGTCTCAAATTTTAATTACGCCAGGGATTGCCTTTTCTATAGTAAATTATTCAAAAAATAATTTTTTATTGTCGCAAATTATAATTACGCCAGGGATTGCCTTTTCTATAGTAAATTATTCAAAAAATAATTTTATACTGTAGCAAATTTTAATTACGCCAGGGATTGCCTTTTCTATAGTAAATTATTCAAAAAATAATTTTTTACTGTCGCAAATTATTATTACGCCAGGGATTGCCTTTTCTATAGTAAATTATTCAAAAAATAATTTTTTATTGTCGCAAATTATAATTACGCCAGGTATTGCCTTTTCTATAGTAAATTATTCAAAAAATAATTTTATACTGTCGCAAATTTTAATTACGCCAGGGATTGCCTTTTCTATAGTAAATTATTCAAAAAATAATTTTTTAGTGTCGCAAATTTTAATTACGCCAGGGATTGCCTTTTCTATAGTAAATTATTCAAAAAATAATTTTATACTGTCGCAAATTTTAATTACGCCAGGGATTGCCTTTTCTATAGTAAATTATTCAAAAATTCATTTTTTACTGTCTCAAATTTTAATTACGCCAGGGATTGCCTTTTCTATAGTAAATTATTCAAAAAATAATTTTATACTGTCCCAAATTTTAATTACGCCAGGGATTGCCTTTTCTATAGTAAATTTTGCAAAAAATATTTGTTTACTGTCGCAAATTTTAATTACGCCAGGTATTGCGTTTTCTATAGTAAATTTTGCAAAAAAAATTTTTGTTTAGTGTCGCAAATTTTAATTACGCCATGGATTGCCTTTTCTATAGTAAATTATTCAAAAAATAATTTTATACTGTCGCAAATTTTAATTACGCCAGGGATTGCCTTTTCTATAGTAAATTATTCAAAAATTCATTTTTTACTGTCTCAAATTTTAATTACGCCAGGGATTGCCTTTTCTATAGTAAATTATTCAAAAAATAATTTTATACTGTCGCAAATTTTAATTACGCCAGGGATTGCCTTTTCTATAGTAAATTTTGCAAAAAATATTTGTTTACTGTCGTAAATTTTAATTACGCCAGGGATTGCCTTTTCTATAGGAAATTTTGCAAAAAATAATTGTTTAGTGTCGCAAATTTTAATTACGCCAGGGATTGCCTTTCCTATAGTAAATTATTCAAAAAATAATTTTATACTGTCGCAAATTTTAATTACGCCAGGGATTGCCTTTTCTATAGTAAATTATTCAAAAATTCATTTTTTACTGTCTCAAATTTTAATTAGGCCAGGGATTGCCTTTTCTATAGTAAATTATTCAAAAATTAATTTTATACTGTCGCAAATTTTAATTACGCCAGGGATTGCCTTTTCTATAGTAAATTTTGCAAAAAATAATTGTTCAGTGTCGCAAATTTTAATTACGCCAGAGATTGCTCTTTCTATAGTAAATTTTGCAAAAAATAATTGTTTAGTGTCGCAAATTTTAATTACGCCAGGGATTGCCTTTTCTATAGTAAATTTTGCAAAAAATAATTGTTTAGTGTCGCAAATTTTAATTACGCCAGGGATTGCCTTTTCTATAGTAAATTATTCAAAAAATTATTTTATACTGTCGAAAATTTTAATTACGCCAGGGATTGCCTTTTCTATAGTAAATTATTCAAAAATTCATTTTTTACTGTCTCAAATTTTAATTACGCCAGGGATTGCCTTTTCTATAGTAAATTATTCAAAAAATAATTTTATACTGTCGCAAATTTTAATTGCGCCATGGATTGCCTTTTCTATAGTAAATTTTGCAAAAAAATAATTGTTTACTGTCGCAAATTTTAATTACGCCAGGGATTGCCTTTTCTATAGTAAATTATTCAAAAATTAATTTTTTTCTGTCGCAAATTTGAATTACGCCAGGGATTGCCTTTTCTATAGTAAATTATTCAAAAAATAATTTTTTACTGTCGCAAATTATAATTACGCCAGGGATTGCCTTTTCTATAGTAAATTATTCAAAAAATAATTTTTTACTGTCGCAAATTATAATTATGACAGGGATTGCCTATTCTATAGTAAATTATTCAAAAAATAATTTTATACTGTCGCAAATTTTAATTACGCCAGGGATTGCCTTTTCTATAGTAAATTATTCAAAAAATAATTGTTTAGTGTCGCAAATTTTAATTACGCCAGGGATTGCCTTTTCTATAGTAAATTTTGCAAAAAATAATTGTTTAGTGTCGCAAATTTTAATTACGCCAGGGATTGCCTTTTCTATAGTAAATTATTCAAAAAATAATTTTATACTGTCGCAAATTTTAATTACGCCAGGGATTGCCTTTTCTATAGTAAATTATTCAAAAATTCATTTTTTACTGTCTCAAATTTTAATTACGCCAGGGATTGCCTTTTCTATAGTAAATTATTCAAAAAATAATTTTATACTGTCGCAAATTTTAATTACGCCAGGGATTGCCTTTTCTATAGTAAATTTTGCAAAAAATAATTGTTTACTGTCGCAAATTTTAATTACGCCAGGGATTGCCTTTTCTATAGTAAATTATTCAAAAATTAATTTTTTTCTGCCGCAAATTTTAATTACGCCAGGCATTGCCTTTTCTATAGTAAATTATTCAAAAAATAATTGTTTATTGTCGCAAATTTTAATAACGCCAGGGATTGCCTTTTCTATAGTAAATTATTCAAAAAATAATTTTATACTGTCGCAAATTTTAATTACTCCAGGGATTGCCTTTTCTATAGTAAATTTTGCAAAAAATAATTGTTTAGTGTCTCAAATTTTAATTACGCCAGGGATTGCCTTTTCTATAGTAAATTATTCAAAAAATAATTGTTTACTGTCGCAAATTTTAATTACGCCAGGGATTGCCTTTTCTATAGTAAATTATTCAAAAAATAATTTTTTACTGTCTCAAATTTTAATTACGCCAGGGATTGCCTTTTCTATAGTAAATTATTCAAAAAATAATTTTTTACTGTCGCAAATTTTAATTACGCCAGGGATTGCCTTTTCTATAGTAAATTTTGCAAAAAATAATTGTTTACTGTCGCAAATTTTAATTACGCCAGGGATTGCCTTTTCTATAGTAAATTATTCAAAAATTAATTTTTTTCTGTCGCAAATTTTAATTACGCCAGGGATTGCCTTTTCTATAGTAAATTATTCAAAAATTCATTTTTCACTGTCTCAAATTTTAATTACGCCAGGGATTGCCTTTTCTATAGTAAATTTTGCAAAAAATAATTGTTTAGTGTCGCAAATTTTAATTACGCCAGGGATTGCCTTTTCTATAGTAAATTATTCAAAAAATAATTGTTTAGTGTCGAAAATTTTAATTACGCCGGGGATTGCCTTTTGTATAGTAAATTATTCAAAAATTCATTTTTTACTGTCTCAAATTTTAATTACGCCAGGGATTGCCTTTTCTATAGTAAATTATTCAAAAAATAATTTTTTACTGTCGCAAATTTTAATTACGCCAGGGATTGCCTTTTCTATAGTAAATTTTGCAAAAAATAATTGTTTACTGTCGCAAATTTTAATTACGCCAGGGATTGCCTTTTCTATAGTAAATTATTCAAAAAATAATTTTTTACTGTCTCAAATTTTAATTACGCCAGGGATTGCCTTTTCTATAGTAAATTATTCAAAAAATAATTTTTTACTGTCGCAAATTTTAATTACGCCAGGGATTGCCTTTTCTATAGTAAATTTTGCAAAAAATAATTGTTTACTGTCGCAAATTTTAATTACGCCAGGGATTGCCTTTTCTATAGTAAATTATTCAAAAATTAATTTTTTTCTGTCGCAAATTTTAATTACGCCAGGGATTGCCTTTTCTATAGTAAATTATTCAAAAATTCATTTTTTACTGTCCCAAATTTTAATTACGCCAGGGATTGCCTTTTCTATAGTAAATTATTCAAAAAATAATTTTATACTGTCGCAAATTTTAATTACGCCAGGGATTGCCTTTTCTATAGTAAATTTTGCAAAAAATAATTGTTTACTGTCGCAAATTTTAATTACGCCAGGGATTGCCTTTTCTATAGTAAATTATTCAAAAATTAATTTTTTTCTGTCGCAAATTTTAATTACGCCAGGGATTGCCTTTTCTATAGTAAATTATTCAAAAAATAATTTTTTACTGTCGCAAATTATAATTACGCCAGGGATTGCCTTTTCTATAGTAAATTATTCAAAAAATAATTTTTTACTGTCGCAAATTATAATTACGCCAGGGATTGCCTTTTCTATAGTAAATTATTCAAAAAATAATTTTATACTGTCGCAAATTTTAATTACGCCAGGGATTGCCTTTTCTATAGTAAATTATTCAAAAAATAAGTGTTTAGTGTCGCAAATTTTAATTACGCCAGGGATTGCCTTTTCTATAGTAAATTTTGCAAAAAATAATTGTTTAGTGTCGCAAATTTTAATTACGCCAGGGATTGCCTTTTCTATAGTAAATTATTCAAAAAATAATTTTATACTGTCGCAAATTTTAATTACGCCAGGGATTGCTTTTCTATAGTAAATTATTCAAAAATTAATTTTTTTCTTTCGCAAATTTTAATTACGCCAGGGATTGCCTTTTGTATAGTAAATTATTCAAAAAATATTTTTATACTGTCGCAAATTTTAATTATGCCAGGGATTGCCTTTTCTATAGTAAATTTTGCAAAAATTAATTGTTTAGTGTCGCAAATTTTAATTACGTCAGGGATTGCCTTTTGTATAGTAAATTATTCAAAAAATAATTTTTTACTGTCGCAAATTATAATTACGCCAGGGATTGCCTTTTCTATAGTAAATTATTCAAAAAATAATTTTATACTGTCGCAAATTTTAATTACGTCAGGGATTGCCTTTTGTATAGTAAATTATTCAAAAAATAATTTTTTACTGTCGCAAATTATAATTACGCCAGGGATTGCATTTTCTATAGTAAATTATTCAAAAAATAATTTTATACTGTCGCAAATTTTAATTACGCCAGGGATTGCCTTTTCTATAGTAAATTATTCAAAAATTAATTTTTTACTGTCTCAAATTATAATTACGCCAGGGATTGCCTTTTGTATAGTAAATTATTCAAAAAATAATTTTTTACTGTCGCAAATTATAATTACGCCAGGGATTGCCTCTTCTATAGTAAATTTTGCAAAAAATAATTGTTTACTGTCGCAAATTATAACTACGCCAGGGATTGCCTTTTCCATAGTAAATTATTCAAAAATTCATTTTTTACTGTCTCAAATTATAATTACGCCAGGGATTGCCTTTTCTATAGTAAATTATTCAAAAATTCATTTTTCACTGTCTCAAATTTTAACTACGCCAGGGATTGCCTTTTCTGTAGTAAATTTTGCAAAAAATAATTGTTTAGTGTCGCAAATTTTAATTACGCCAGGGATTGCCTTTTCTATAGTAAATTATTCAAAAATTAATTGTTTAGTGTCGAAAATTTTAATTACGCCAGGGATTGCCTATTGTATAGTAAATTATTCAAAAATTCATTTTTTACTGTCTCAAATTTTAATTACGCCAGGGATTGCCTTTTCTATAGTAAATTATTCAAAAAATAATTTTTTACTGTCGCAAATTTTAATTACGCCAGGGATTGCCTTTTCTATAGTAAATTTTGCAAAAATTAATTGTTTAGTGTCGCAAATTTTAATTACGTCAGGGATTGCCTTTTGTATAGTAAATTATTCAAAAAATAATTTTTTACTGCCGCAAATTATAATTACGCCAGGGATTGCCTTTTCTATAGTAAATTATTCAAAAAATAATTTTATACTGTCGCAAATTTTAATTACGCCAGGGATTGCCTTTTCTATAGTAAATTATTCAAAAATTAATTTTTTACTGTCTCAAATTATAATTACGCCAGGGATAGCCTTTTGTATAGTAAATTATTCAAAAAATAATTTTTTACTGTCGCAAATTATAATTTCGCCAGGGATTGCCTCTTCTATAGTAAATTTTGCAAAAAATAATTGTTTACTGTCGCAAATTATAATTACGCCAGGGATTGCCTTTTCCATAGTAAATTATTCAAAAATTCATTTTTTACTGTCTCAAATTATAATTACGCCAGGGATTGCCTTTTCTATAGTAAATTATTCAAAAATTCATTTTTCACTGTCTCAAATTTTAATTACGCCAGGGATTGCCTTTTCTGTAGTAAATTTTGCAAAAAATAATTGTTTAGTGTCGCAAATTTTAATTACGCCAGGGATTGCCTTTTCTATAGTAAATTATTCAAAAAATAATTTTATACTGTCGCAAATTTTAATTACGCCAGGGATTGCTTTTCTATAGTAAATTATTCAAAAATCAATTTTTTTCTTTCGCAAATTTTAATTACGCCAGGGATTGCCTTTTGTATAGTAAATTATTCAAAAAATATTTTTATACTGTCGCAAATTTTAATTACGCCAGGGATTGCCTTTTCTATAGTAAATTTTGCAAAAATTAATTGTTTAGTGTCGCAAATTTTAATTACGTCAGGGATTGCCTTTTCTATAGTAAATTATTCAAAAATTAATTTTTTACTGTCTCAAATTATAATTACGCCAGGGATTGCCTTTTGTATAGTAAATTATTCAAAAAATAATTTTTTACTGTCGCAAATTATAATTACGCCTGGGATTGCCTCTTCTATAGTAAATTTTGCAAAAAATAATTGTTTACTGTCGCAAATTATAATTACGCCAGGGATTGCCTTTTCCATAGTAAATTATTCAAAAATTCATTTTTTACTGTCTCAAATTATAATTACGCCAGGGATTGCCTTTTGTATAGTAAATTATTCAAAAATTCATTTTTCACTGTCTCAAATTTTAATTACGCCAGGGATTGCCTTTTCTGTAGTAAATTTTGCAAAAAATAATTGTTTAGTGTCGCAAATTTTAATTACGCCAGTGATTGCCTTTTCTATAGTAAATTATTCAAAAAATAATCGTTTAGTGTCGAAAATTTTAATTACGCCAGGGATTGCCTATTGTATAGTAAATTATTCAAAAATTCATTTTTTACTGTCTCAAATTTTAATTACGCCAGGGATTGCCTTTTCTATAGTAAATTATTCAAAAAATAATTTTTTACTGTCGCAAATTTTAATTACGCCAGGGATTGCCTTTTCTATAGTAAATTTTCCAAAAAATAATTGTTTACTGTCGCAAATTTTAATTACGCCAGGGATTGCCTTTTCTATAGTAAATTATTCAAAAAATAATTTTTTACTGTCTCAAATTTTAATTACGCCAGGGATTGCCTTTTCTATAGTAAATTATTCAAAAAATAATTTTTTACTGTCGCAAATTTTAATTAGGCCAGGGATTGCCTTTTCTATAGTAAATTATTCAAAAAATAATTTTATACTGTCGCAAATTTTAATTACGCCAGGGATTGCCTTTTCTATAGTAAATTATTCAACAATTCATTTTTTACTGTCTCAAATTTTAATTACGCCAGGGATTGCCTTTTCTATAGTAAATTATTCAAAAAATAATTGTATACTGTCGCAAATTTTAATTACGCCAGGGATTGCCTTTTCTATAGTAAATTTTGCATAAAATATTTGTTTACTGTCGCAAATTTTAATTACGCCAGGGATTGCCTTTTCTATAGTAAATTTTGCAAAAAATAATTGTTTTGTGTCGCAAATTTTAATTACGCCAGGGATTGCCTTTTCTATAGTAAATTATTCAAAAATTCATTTTTTACTGTCTCAAATTTTAATTACGCCAGGGATTGCCTTTTCTATAGTAAATTATTCAAAAAATAATTTTATACTGTCGCAAATTTTAATTACGCCAGGGATTGCCTTTTCTATAGTAAATTTTGCAAAAAATAATTGTTTAGTGTCGCAAATTTTAATTACGCCAGAGATTGCCTTTCTATAGTAAATTTTGCAAAAAATAATTGTTTAGTGTCGCAAATTTTAATTACGCCAGGGATTGCCTTTTCTATAGTAAATTTTGCAAAAAATAATTGTTTAGTGTCGCAAATTTTAATTACGCCAAGGATTGCCTTTTCTATAGTAAATTATTCAAAAAATTATTTGATACTGTCGCAAATTTTAATTACGCCAGGGATTGCCTTTTCTATAGTAAATTATTCAAAAATTCATTTTTTACTGTCTCAAATTTTAATTACGCCAGGGATTGCCTTTTCTATAGTAAATTATTCAAAAAATAATTTTATACTGTCGCAAATTTTAATTGCGCCATGGATTGCCTTTTCTATAGTAAATTTTGCAAAAAAATAATTGTTTACTGTCGCAAATTTTAATTACGCCAGGGATTGCCTTTTCTATAGTAAATTATTCAAAAATTAATTTTTTTCTGTGGCAAATTTTAATTACGCCAGGGATTGCCTTTTCTATAGTAAATTATTCAAAAAATAATTTTTTACTGTCGCAAATTATAATTACGCCAGGGATTGCCTTTTCTATAGTAAATTATTCAAAAAATAATTTTTTACTGTCGCAAATTATAATTACGACAGGGATTGCCTATTCTATAGTAAATTATTCAAAAAATAATTTTATACTGTCGCAAATTTTAATTACGCCAGGGATTGCCTTTTCTATAGTAAATTATTCAAAAAATAATTGTTTAGTGTCGCAAATTTTAATTACGCCAGGGATTGCCTTTTCTATAGTAAATTTTGCAAAAAATAATTGTTTAGTGTCGCAAATTTTAATTACGCCAGGGATTGCCTTTTCTATAGTAAATTATTCAAAAAATAATTTAATACTGTCGCAAATTTTAATTACGCCAGGGATTGCCTTTTCTATAGTAAATTATTCAAAAATTCATTTTTTACTGTCTCAAATTTTAATTACGCCAGGGATTGCCTTTTCTATAGTAAATTATTCAAAAAATAATTTTATACTGTCGCAAATTTTAATTACGCCAGGGATTGCCTTTTCTATAGTAAATTTTGCAAAAAAGAATTGTTTACTGTCGCAAATTTTAATTAGGCCAGGGATTGCCTTTTCTATAGTAAATTTTGCAAAAAATAATTGTTTAGTGTCGCAAATTTCAATTACGCCAGGGATTGCCTTTTCTATAGTAAATTATTCAAAAAATAATTTTATACTGTCGCAAATTTTAATTACGCCAAGGATTGCCTTTTCTATAGTAAATTTTGCAAAAAATAATTGTTTACTGTCGCAAATTTTAATTACGCCAGGGATTGCCTTTTCTATAGTAAATTATTCAAAAATTAATTTTTTTCTGTCGCAAATTTTAATTACGCCAGGCATTGCCTTTTCTATAGTAAATTATTCAAAAAATAATTGTTTATTGTCGCAAATTTTAATTACGCCAGGGATTGCCTTTTCTATAGTAAATTATTCAAAAAATAATTTTATACTGTCGCAAATTTTAATTACGCCAGGGATTGCCTTTTCTATAGTAAATTTTGCAAAAAATAATTGTTTAGTGTCTCAAATTTTAATTACGCCAGGGATTGCCTTTTCTATAGTAAATTATTCAAAAAATAATTGTTTAGTGTCGCAAATTTTAATTACGCCAGGGATTGCCTTTTCTATAGTAAATTTTACAAAAAATTATTTTTTTCTGTCGCAAATTTTAATTACGCCAGGGATTGCCTTTTGTGTAGTAAATTATTCAAAAATTCATTTTTTACTGTCTCAAATTTTAATTACGCCAGGGATTGCCTTTTTATAGCAAATTATTCAAAAATTCATTTTTTACTGTCTCAAATTTTAATTACGCCAGGGATTGCCTATTCTATAGTAAATTATTCAAAAAATAATTTTATACTGTCGCAAATTTTAATTACGCCAGGGATTGCCTTTTCTATAGTAAATTTTGCAAAAAATAATTGTTTACTGTCGCAAATTTTAATTACGCCAGGGATTGCCTTTTCTATAGTAAATTATTCAAAAAATAATTTTTTACTGTCGCAAATTTTAATTACGCCAGGGATTGCCTTTTCTATAGTAAATTTTGCAAAAAATAATTGTTTAGTGTCGCAAATTTTAATTACGCCAGGGATTGCCTTTTCTATAGTAAATTTTGCAAAAAATATTTGTTTACTGTCGCAAATTTTAATTACGCCAGGGATTGCCTTTTCTATAGTAAATTTTGCAAAAAATAATTGTTTAGTGTCGCAAATTTTAATTACGCCAGGGATTGCGTTTTCTATAGTAAATTATTCAAAAAATAATTTTATACTATCGCAAATTTTAATTACGCCAGGGATTGCCTTTTCTATAGTAAATTATTCAAAAATTCATTTTTTACTGTCTCAAATTTTAATTACGCCAGGGATTGCCTTTTCTATAGTAAATTATTCAAAAAATAATTTTTTACTGTCGCAAATTTTAATTACGCCAGGGATTGCCTTTTCTATAGTAAATTTTGCAAAAAATAATTGTTTACTTTCGCAAATTTTAATTACGCCAGGGATTGCCTTTTCTGTAGTAAATTATTCAAAAAATAATTTTTTACTGTCTCAAATTTTAATTACGCCAGGGATTGCCTTTTCTATAGTAATTTATTCAAAAAATAATTTTTTACTGTCGCAAATTTTAATTACGCCAGGGATTGCCTTTTCTATAGTAAATTATTCAAAAATTCATTTTTTACTGTCTCAAATTTTAATTACGCCAGGGATTGCCTTTTCTATAGTAAATTATTCAAAAAATAATTTTATACTGTCGCAAATTTTAATTACGCCAGGGATTGCCTTTTCTATAGTAAATTTTGCAAAAAATATTTGTTTACTGTCGCAAATTTTAATTACGCCAGGGATTGCCTTTTCTATAGTAAATTTTGCAAAAAATAATTGTTTAGTGTCGCAAATTTTAATTACGCCAGAGATTGCCTATTCTATAGTAAATTTTGCAAAAAATAATTGTTTAGTGTCGCAAATTTTAATTACGCCAGGGATTGCCTTTTCTATAGTAAATTATTCAAAAAATTATTTTATACTGTCGCAAATTTTAATTACGCCAGGGATTGCCTTTTCTATAGTAAATTATTCAAAAATTCATTTTTTACTGTCTCAAATTTTAATTACGCCAGGGATTGCCTTTTCTATAGTAAATTATTCAAAAAATAATTTTATACTGTCGCAAATTTTAATTGCGCCATGGATTGCCTTTTCTATAGTAAATTTTGCAAAAAAATAATTGTTTACTGTCGCAAATTTTAATTACGCCAGGGAATGCCGTTTCTATAGTAAATTATTCAAAAATTAATTTTTTTCTGTCGCAAATTTTAATTACGCCAGGGATTGCCTTTTCTATAGTAAATTATTCAAAAAATAATTTTTTACTGTCGCAAATTATAATTACGCCAGGGATTGCCTTTTCTATAGTAAATTATTCAAAAAATAATTTTTTACTGTCGCAAATTATAATTACGAAAGGGATTGCCTATTCTATAGTAAATTATTCAAAAAATAATTTTATACTGTCGCAAATTTTAATTACGCCAGGGATTGCCTTTTCTATAGTAAATTATTCAAAAAATTATTGTTTAGTGTCGCAAATTTTAATTACGCCAGGGATTGCCTTTTCTATAGTAAATTTTGCAAAAAATAATTGTTTAGTGTCGCAAATTTTAATTACGCCAGGGATTGCCTTTTCTATAGTAAATTATTCAAAAAATAATTTTATACTGTCGCAAATTTTAATTACGCCAGGGATTGCCTTTTCTATAGTAAATTATTCAAAAAATAATTTTATACTGTCGCAAATTTTAATTACGCCAGGGATTGCCTTTTCTATAGTAAATTTTGCAAAAAATAATTGTTTACTGTCGCAAATTTTAATTACGCCAGGGATTGCCTTTTCTATAGTAAATTATTCAAAAAATAATTTTTTACTGTCGCAAATTTTAATTACGCCAGGGATTGCCTTTTCTATAGTAAATTTTGCAAAAAATAATTGTTTAGTGTCGCAAATTTTAATTACGCCAGGGATTGCCTTTTCTATAGTAAATTTTGCAAAAAATATTTGTTTACTGTCGCAAATTTTAATTACGCCAGGGATTGCCTTTTCTATAGTAAATTTTGCAAAAAATAATTGTTTAGTGTCGCAAATTTTAATTACGCCAGGGATTGCCTTTTCTATAGTAAATTATTCAAAAAATAATTTTATACTGTCGCAAATTTTAATTACGCCAGGGATTGCCTTTTCTATAGTAAATTATTCAAAAATTCATTTTTTACTGTCTCAAATTTTAATTACGCCAGGGATTGCCTTTTCTATAGTAAATTATTCAAAAAATAATTTTTTACTGTCGCAAATTTTAATTACGCCAGGGATTGCCTTTTCTATAGTAAATTTTGCAAAAAATAATTGTTTACTTTCGCAAATTTTAATTACGCCAGGGATTGCCTTTTCTATAGTAAATTATTCAAAAAATAATTTTTTACTGTCTCAAATTTTAATTACGCCAGGGATTGCCTTTTCTATAGTAAATTATTCAAAAAATAATTTTTTACTGTCGCAAATTTTAATTACGCCAGGGATTGCCTTTTCTATAGTAAATTATTCAAAAATTCATTTTTTACTGTCTCAAATTTTAATTACGCCAGGGATTGCCTTTTCTATAGTAAATTATTCAAAAAATAATTTTTTACTGTCGCAAATTATAACTACGACAGGGATTGCCTATTCTATAGTAAATTATTCAAAAAATAATTTTATACTGTCGCACTACGCCAGGGATTGCCTTTTCTATAGTAAATTATTCAAAAAAATTATTGTTTAGTGTCGCAAATTTTAATTACGCCAGGGATTGCCTTTTCTATAGTAAATTTTGCAAAAAATAATTGTTTAGTGTCGCAAATTTTAATTACGCCAGGGATTGCCTTTTCTATAGTAAATTTTGCAAAAAATATTTGTTTACTGTCGCAAATTTTAATTACGCCAGGGATTGCCTTTTCTATAGTAAATTTTGCAAAAAATAATTGTTTAGTGTCGCAAATTTTAATTACGCCAGGGATTGCGTTTTCTATAGTAAATTATTCAAAAAATAATTTTATACTATCGCAAATTTTAATTACGCCAGGGATTGCCTTTTCTATAGTAAATTATTCAAAAATTCATTTTTTACTGTCTCAAATTTTAATTACGCCAGGGATTGCCTTTTCTATAGTAAATTATTCAAAAAATAATTTCTTACTGTCGCAAATTTTAATTACGCCAGGGATTGCCTTTTCTATAGTAAATTTTGCAAAAAATAATTGTTTACTTTCGCAAATTTTAATTACGCCAGGGATTGCCTTTTCTATAGTAAATTATTCAAAAAGTAATTTTTTACTGTCTCAAATTTTAATTACGCCAGGGATTGCCTTTTCTATAGTAAATTATTCAAAAAATAATTTTTTACTGTCGCAAATTTTAATTACGCCAGGGATTGCCTTTTCTATAGTAAATTATTCAAAAATTCATTTTTTACTGTCTCAAATTTTAATTACGCCAGGGATTGCCTTTTCTATAGTAAATTATTCAAAAAATAATTTTATACTGTCGCAAATTTTAATTACGCCAGGGATTGCCTTTTCTATAGTAAATTTTGCAAAAAATATTTGTTTACTGTCGCAAATTTTAATTACGCCAGGGATTGCCTTTTCTATAGTAAATTTTGCAAAAAATAATTGTTTAGTGTCGCAAATTTTAATTACGCCAGTGATTGCCTTTTCTATAGTAAATTATTCAAAAAATAATTTTATACTGTCGCAAATTTTAATTACGCCAGGGATTGCCTTTTCTATAGTAAATTATTCAAAAATTCATTTTTTACTGTCTCAAATTTTAATTACGCCAGGGATTGCCTTTTCTATAGTAAATTATTCAAAAAATAATTTTATACTGTCGCAAATTTTAATTACGCCAGGGATTGCCTTTTCTATAGTAAATTTTGCAAAAAATAATTGTTTAGTGTCGCAAATTTTAATTACGCCAGAGATTGCCTTTTCTATAGTAAATTTTGCAAAAAATAATTGTTTAGTGTCGCAAATTTTAATTACGCCAGGGATTGCCTTTTCTATAGTAAATTATTTAAAAAATTATTTTATACTGTCGCAAATTTTAATTACGCCAGGGATTGCCTTTTCTATAGTAAATTATTCAAAAATTCATTTTTTACTGTCTCAAATTTTAATTACGCCAGGGATTGCCTTTTCTATAGTAAATTATTCAAAAAATAATTTTATACTGTCGCAAATTTTAATTACGCCAGGGATTGCCTTTTCTATAGTAAATTTTGCAAAAAATATTTGTTTAGTGTCGCAAATTTTAATTACGCCAGTGATTGCCTTTTCTATAGTAAATTATTCAAAAAATAATTTTATACTGTCGCAAATTTTAATTACGCCAGGGATTGCCTTTTCTATAGTAAATTATTCAAAAATTCATTTTTTACTGTCTCAAATTTTAATTACGCCAGGGATTGCCTTTTCTATAGTAAATTATTCAAAAAATAATTTTATACTGTCGCAAATTTTAATTACGACAGGGATTGCCTTTTCTATAGTAAATTTTGCAAAAAATAATTGTTTAGTGTCGCAAATTTTAATTACGCCAGAGATTGCCTTTTCTATAGTAAATTTTGCAAAAAATAATTGTTTAGTGTCGCAAATTTTAATTACGCCAGGGATTGCCTTTTCTATAGTAAATTATTTAAAAAATTATTTTATACTGTCGCAAATTTTAATTACGCCAGGGATTGCCTTTTCTATAGTAAATTATTCAAAAAGTAATTTTTTACTGTCTCAAATTTTAATTACGCCAGGGATTGCCTTTTCTATAGTAAATTATTCAAAAAATAATTTTATACTGTCGCAAATTTTAATTACGCCAGGGATTGCCTTTTCTATAGTAAATTTTGCAAAAAATAATTGTTTAGTGTCGCAAATTTTAATTACGCCAGAGATTGCCTTTTCTATAGTAAATTTTGCAAAAAATAATTGTTTAGTGTCGCAAATTTTAATTACGCCAGGGATTGCCTTTTCTATAGTAAATTATTTAAAAAATTATTTTATACTGTCGCAAATTTTAATTACGCCAGGGATTGCCTTTTCTATAGTAAATTATTCAAAAATTCATTTTTTACTGTCTCAAATTTTAATTACGCCAGGGATTGCCTTTTCTATAGTAAATTATTCAAAAAATAATTTTATACTGTCGCAAATTTTAATTGCGCCATGGATTGCCTTTTTTATAGTAAATTTTGCAAAAAAATAATTGTTTACTGTCGCAAATTTTAATTACGCCAGGGATTGCCTTTTCTATAGTAAATTATTCAAAAATTAATTTTTTT
>CAWVNZ010001642.1:0-24000 GCA_963930735.1 Dioctria linearis | reverse complement strand
CCTGGCGTAATTATAATTTGCGACACTAAACAATTATTTTTTGCAAAATTTACTATAGAAAAGGCAATACCTGGCGTAATTAAAATTTGAGACAGTAAAAAATTAATTTTTGCAAAATTTACTATCGAAAAGGCAATCCCTGGCGTAATTAAAATTTGCGACAGTAAAAAAATTATTTTTTGAATAATTTACTATAGAAAAGGCAATCCCTGGCGTATTTAAAATTTGCAACAGTAAAAAATTATTTTTTGAATAATTTACTATAGAAAAGGCAATCCCTGGCGTATTTAAAATTTGAGACAGTAAAAAATGTATTTAAATAATTTACTATAGAAAAGGCAATCCCTGGCGTAATTAAAATTTGAGACACTAAACAATTATTTTTTGCAAAATTTACTATACAAAAAGGCAATCCCTGGCGCATTTAAAATTTGTGACAGAAAAAAATATTTTTTGAATAATTTACTATAGAAAAGGCAATCCCTGGCGTATTTAAAATTGTCAACAGTAAAAAATTATTTTTTTGAATAATTTTACTATAGAAAAGGCAATCCCTGGCGTAATTAAATTTTGAGACACTAAACAATTATTTTTTGCAAAATTTACTATAGAAAAGGCAATCCCTGGCGTAATTAAAATTTGTGACAGAAAAAAATTAATTTTTGAATAATTTACTATAGAAAAGGCAATCCCTGGCGTAATTAAAATTTGTGACAGAAAAAAAATATTTTTGAATAATTTACTATAGAAAAGGCAATCCCTGGCGTATTAAAATTTGTGACAGAAAAAAAATTAATTTTTGAATAATTTACTATAGAAAAGGCAATCCCTGCCGTATTTAAAATTTGTGACAGAAAAAAATATTTTTTGAATAATTTACTATAGAAAAGGCAATCCCTGGCGTAATTATAATTTGCGACACTAGACAATTATTTTTTCAAAATTTACTATAGAAAAGGCAATCCCTGGCATAATTAAAATTTGAGACAGTAAAAAATTATTTTTTGAATAATTTACTATACAAAAGGCAACCCTGGCGTATTTAAAATTTGCAACAGTAAAAAATTATTTTTTGCAAAAATTTACTATAGAAAAGGCAATCCCTGGCGTAATTAAAATTTGAGACAGTAAAAAATTAATTTTTGCAAAATTTACTATAGAAAAGGCAATCCCTGGCGTAATTAAAATTTGTGACAGAAAAAATTATTTTTTGAATAATTTACTATAGAAAAGGCAATCCCTGGCGTAATTATAATTTGCGACACTAAACAATTATTTTTTGCAAAATTTACTATAGAAAAGGCAATCCCTGGCGTAATTAAAATTTGAGACAGTAAACAATTATTTTTTGCAAAATTTACTATATAGAAAAGGCAATCCCTGGCGTATTTAAAATTTGAGACACTAAACAATTATTTTTTGCAAAATTTACTATAGAAAAGGCAATCCCTGGCGTATTTAAAATTTGTGACAGAAAAAAATATTTTTTGAATAATTTACTATAGAAAAGGCAATCCCTGGCGTATTTAAAATTTGCAACATTAAAAAATTATTTTTTGAATAATTTACTATAGAAAAGGCAATCCCCTGGCGTAATTAAAATTTGAGACAGTAAAAAATGAATTTTTGGATAATTTTACTATAGAAAAGGCAATCCCTGGCGTAGTTAAAATTTGCGACAGTATAAAATTATTTTTTGAATAATTTACTATAGAAAAGGGCAATCCCTGGCGTAATTAAAATTTGCGACACTAAACAATTATTTTTTGCAAAATTTACTACAGAAAAGGCAATCCCTGGCGTAATTAAAATTTGAGACAGTAAAAAAATTATTTTTTGAATAATTTACTATAGAAAAGGCAATCCCTGGCGTAATTAAAATTTGAGACAGTAAAAAATTATTTTTTGAATAATTTACTATAGAAAAGGCAATCCCTGGAGTAATTAAAATTTGTGACAGAAAAAAATTAATTTTTGAATAATTTACTATAGAAAAGGCAATCCCTGGCGTAATTAAAATTTGTGACAGAAAAAATTATTTTTTGAATAATTTACTATAGAAAAGGCAATCCCTGGCGTCATTATAATTTGCGACACTAAACAATTATTTTTTTGCAAAATTTACTATAGAAGAGGCAATCCCTGGCGTAATTAAAATTTGAGACAGTAAAAAATTAATTTTTGCAAAATTTACTATAGAAAAGGCAATCCCTGGCGTAATTAAAATTTGCGACAGTAAAAAATTATTTTTTGAATA
The DNA here is from genome assembly GCA_963930735.1 of Dioctria linearis. NCBI lineage: Eukaryota > Metazoa > Arthropoda > Insecta > Diptera > Asilidae > Dioctria > Dioctria linearis. The sequence goes on along the minus strand of CAWVNZ010001642.1, from coordinate 21,743 downwards.
ATTTACTATAGAAAAGGCAATCCCTGGCGTATTTAAAATTTGCAACAGTAAAAAATTATTTTTTGAATAATTTACTATAGAAAAGGCAATCCCTGGCGTATTTAAATTTGAGACAGTAAAAAATGAATTTTTGAATAATTTACTATAGAAAAGGCAATCCCTGGCGTAATTAAAATTTGAGACACTAAACAATATTTTTTCCAAAATTTACTATAGAAAAGGCAATCCCTGGCGTAATTAAAATTTGTGACAGAAAAAATTATTTATTGAATAATTTACTATAGAAAAGGCAATCCCTGGCGTATTTAAAATTTGTGACAGAAAAAAATTAATTTTTGAATAATTTACTATAGAAAAGGCAATCCCTGCCGTATTTAAAATTTGTGACAGAAAAAATTATTTTTTGAATAATTTACTATAGAAAAGGCAATCCCTGGCGTAATTATAATTTGCGACACTAAACAATTATTTTTTGCAAAATTTACTATAGAAAAGGCAATCCCTGGCGTAATTAAAATTTGAGACAGTAAAAAATTATTTTTTGAATAATTTACACTACACAAAAGGCAATCCCTGGCGTATTTAAAATTTGCAACAGTACAAAATTATTTTTTGCAAAATTTACTATAGAAAAGGCAATCCCTGGCGTAATTAAAATTTGAGACAGTAAAAAATTAATTTTTGCAAAATTTACTATAGAAAAGGCAATCCCTGGCGTAATTAAAATTTGTGACAGAAAAAATTAGTTTTTTGAATAATTTACTATAGAAAGGGCAATCCCTGGCGTAATTATAATTTTGCGACACTAAACAATTATTTTTTGCAAAATTTACTATAGAAAAGGCAATCCCTGGCGTAATCAAAATTTGAGACAGTAAAAAATTATTTTTGAATAATTTACTATAGAAAAGGCAATCCCTGGCGTAATTATAATTTGCGACACTAAACAATTATTTTTTGCAAAATTTACTATAGAAAGGCAATCCCTGGCGTATTTAAAATTTGAGACAGTAAAAAATTATTTTTTGAATAATTTACTATAGAAAAGGCAATCCCTGGCGTAATTAAAATTTGAGACACTAAACAATTATTTTTTGCAAAATTTACTATACAAAAGGCAATCCCTGGCGCATTTAAAATTTGTGACAGAAAAAAAATATTTTTTGAATAATTTACTATAGAAAAGGCAATCCCTGGCGTATTTAAAATTTTCAACAGTAAAAAATTATTTTTTGAATAATTTACTATAGAAAGGCAATCCCTGGCGTAATTAATTTTGAGACACTAAACAATTATTTTTTGCAAAATTTACTATAGAAAAGGCAATCCCTGGCGTAATTAAAATTTGTGACAGAAAAAAATTAATTTTTGAATAATTTACTATAGAAAAGGCAATCCCTGGCGTAATTAAAATTTGTGACAGAAAAAATTATTTTTTGAATAATTTACTATAGAAAAGGCAATCCCTGGCGTAATTATAATTTGCGACACTAAACAATTATTTTTTGCAAAATTTACTATAGAAAAGGCAATACCTGGCGTAATTAAAATTTGAGACAGTAAAAAATTAATTTTTGCAAAATTTACTATAGAAAAGGCAATCCCTGGCGTAATTAAAATTTGCGACAGTAAAAAATTATTTTTTGAATAATTTACTATAGAAAAGGCAATCCGCTGGCGTATTTAAAATTTGCAACAGTAAAAAATTATTTTTTGAATAATTTACTATAGAAAAGGCAATCCCTGGCGTATTTAAAATTTGAGACAGTAAAAAATGTATTTAAATAATTTACTATAGAAAAGGCAATCCCTGGCGTAATTAAAATTTGAGACACTAAACAATTATTTTTTGCAAAATTTACTATAGAAAAGGCAATCCCTGGCGTAATTAAAATTTGTGACAGAAAAAATTATTTTTTGAATAATTTACTATAGAAAAGGCAATCCCTGGCGTATTTAAAATTTGTGACAGAAAAAAATTAATTTTTGAATAAATTTACTATAGAAAAGGCAATCCCTGCCGTATTTAAAATTTGTGACAGAAAAAATTATTTTTTGAATCATTTACTATAGAAAAGGCAATCCCTGGCGTAATTATAATTTGCGACACTAGACAATTATTTTTTTCAAAATTACTATAGAAAAGGCAATCCCTGGCATAATTAAAATTTGAGACAGTAAAAAATTATTTTTTGAATAATTTACTATACAAAAGGCAACCCTGGCGTATTTAAAATTTGCAACAGTAAAAATTATTTTTTGCAAAATTTACTATAGAAAAGGCAATCCCTGGCGTAATTAAAATTTGAGACAGTAAAAAATTAATTTTTGCAAAATTTACTATAGAAAAAGGCAATCCCTGGCGTAATTAAAATTGTGACAGAAAAAATTATTTTTTGAATAATTTACTATAGAAAAGGCAATCCCTGGCGTAATTATAATTTGCGACACTAAACAATTATTTTTGCAAAATTTACTATAGAAAAGGCAATCCCTGGCGTAATTAAAATTTGAGACAGTAAACAATTATTTTTTGCAAAATTTACTAGAGAAAAGGCAATCCCTGGCGTATTTAAAATTTGAGACACTAAACAATTATTTTTTGCAAAATTTACTATAGAAAAGGCAATCCCTGGCGTATTTAAAATTTGTGACAGAAAAAAATATTTTTTGAATAATTTACTATAGAAAAGGCAATCCCTGGCGTAATTAAAATTATTTGTTGAATAATTTACTATAGAAAAGGCAATCCCTGGCGTAATTAAAATTTGAGACAGTAAAAAATTATTTTTTGAATAATTTACTATAGAAAGGCAATCCCTGGCGTAATTAAAATTTGAGACAGTAAAAAATTATTTTTTGAATAATTTACTATAGAAAAGGCAATCCCTGGCGTAATTAAAATTTGAGACAGTAAAAAATGAATTTTTGAAAAATTTACTATAGAAAAGGCAATCCCTGGCGTAATTAAAATTAGAGACAGTAAAAAATTATTTTTTGAATAATTTACTATAGAAAAGGCATTCCCTGGCGTAATTAAAATTTGCAACAGTAAAAAATTATTTTTTGCAAAATTTACTATAGCAAAGGCAATCCCTGGCGTATTTAAAATTTGCGACAGTAAAAAAATGAATTTTTGAATAATTTACTATAGAAAAGGCAATCCCTGGCGTAATTAAAATTTGCGACACTAAAAAATTATTTTTTGCAAAATTTACTATAGAAAAGGCAATCCCTGGCGTAATTAAAATTTGCGACAGTAAAAAATTATTTTTTGAATAATTTACTATAGAAAAGGCAATCCTTGGCGTATTTGAAATTTGCGACAGTAAAAAATTATTTTTTGAATAATTTACTATAGAAAAGGCAATCCCTGGCGTAATTAAAATTTGCGACAGTAAAAAATTATTTTTTGAATAATTTACTATAGAAAAAGCAATCCATGGCGTATGTAAAAATTTGCGACAGTAAAAAATTATTTTTGGCAAAATTTACTATAGAAAAGGCAATCCCTGGCGTTTTTAAAATTTGCGACAGTATAAAATTAATTTTTGAATAATTTACTATAGAAAAGGCAATCCCTGGCGTAATTATAATTTGCGACAGTAAAAAATTAATTTTTGAATAATTTACTATAGAAAAGGCAATCCCTGGCGTATTTAAAATTTGCGAGAGTAAAAAATGAATTTTTGAATAATTTACAATAGAAAAGGCAATCCCTGGCGTAATTAAAATTTGCAACAGTAAAAAATTATTTTTTGAATAATTTACTATAGAAAAGGCAATCCCTGGCGTAATTAAAATTTGCGACAGTAAAAAATGAATTTTTGAATAATTTACTATAGAAAAGGCAATCCCTGGCGTATTTAAAATTTGCGACAGTATAAAATTATTTTTTGCAAAATTTACTATAGAAAAGGCAATCCCTGGCGTAATTAAAATTTGAGACAGTAAAAAATTAATTTTTGAATAATTTACTATAGAAAAGGCAATCCCTGGCGTAATTAAAATTTGCGACAGTAAAAAATGAATTTTTGAATAATTTACTATAGAAAAGGCAATCCCTGGCGTAATTAAAATTTGAGACACTAAACAATTATTTTTTGCAAAATTTACTATAGAAAAGGCAATCCCTGGCGCAATTAAAATTTGAGACAGTAAAAAATTATTTTTTGAATAATTTACTATAGAAAAGGCAATCCCTGGCGTAATTATAATTTGCGACACTAAACAATTATTTTTTGCAAAATTTACTATAGAAAAGGCAATCCCTGGCGTAATTAAAATTTGAGACAGTAAAAAATTATTTTTGAATAATTTACTATAGAAAAGGCAATAACTGGCGTAATTATAATTTGCGACACTAAACAATTATTTTTTGCAAAATTTACTATAGAAAGGCAATCCCTGGCGTATTTAAAATTTGAGACAGTAAAAAATTATTTTTTGAATAATTTACTATAGAAAAGGCAATCCCTGGCGTAAGTAAAATTTGAGACACTAAACAATTATTTTTTGCAAAATTTACTATAGAAAAGGCAATCCCTGGCGTATTTAAAATTTGTGACAGAAAAAAATATTTTTTGAATAATTTACTATAGAAAAGGCAATCCCTGGCGTATTTAAAATTTTCAACAGTAAAAAATTATTTTTTTTAATAATTTACTATAGAAAAGGCAATCCCTGGCGTAATTAAATTTTGAGACACTAAACAATTATTTTTTGCAAAATTTACTATAGAAAAGGCAATCCCTGGCGTAATTAAAATTTGTGACAGAAAAAATTATTTTTTGAATAATTTACTATAGAAAAGGCAATCCCTGGCGTATTTAAAATTTGTGACAGAAAAAAATTAATTTTTGAATAATTTACTATAGAAAAGGCAATCCCTGGCGTATTTAAAATTTGTGACAGAAAAAATTATTTTTTGAATAATTTACTATAGAAAAGGCAATCCCTGGCGTAATTATAATTTGCGACACTAAACTATTATTTTTTGCAAAATTTACTATAGAAAAGGCAATCCCTGGCGTAATTAAAATTTGAGACAGTAAAAAATTATTTTTTGAATAATTTACTATACAAAAGGCAATCCCTGGCGTATTTAAAATTTGCAACAGTAAAAAATTATTTTTTGCAAAATTTACTATAGAAAAGGCAATCCCTGGCGTAATTAAAATTTGAGACAGGAAAAAATTAATTTTTGCAAAATTTACTATAGAAAAGGCAATCCCTGGCGTAATTAAAATTTGTGACAGAAAAAATTATTTTTTGAATAATTTACTATAGAAAATGCAATCCCTGGCGCAATTATAATTTGCGACACTAAACAATTATTTTGTGCAAAATTTACTATAGAAAAGGCAATCCCTGGCGTAATTAAAATTTGAGAGAGTAAAAAATTATTTTTTGAATAATTTACTAAAGAAAAGGCAATCCCTGGCGTAATTATAATTTGCGACACTAAACAATTATTTTTTGCAAAATTTACTATAGAAAAGGCAATCCCTGGCGTATTTAAAATTTGAGACAATAAAAAATTATTTTTTGAATAATTTACTATAGAAAAGGCAATCCCTGGCGTAATTAAAATTTGAGACACTAAACAATTATTTTTTGCAAAATTTACTATAGAAAAGGCAATCCCTGGCGTATTTAAAATTTGCGACAGTAAAAAATTAATTTTTGCAAAATTTACTATAGAAAGGGCAATCCCTGGCGTAATTATAACTTGCGACTCTAAACAATTCTTTTTTGCAAAATTTACTATAGAAAAGGCAATCCCTGGCGTAATTAAAATTTGTGACAGAAAAAAATATTTTTTGAATAATTTACTATAGAAAAGGCAATCCCTGGCGTAATTAAAATTTGCGACAGTATAAAATTATTTTTTGAATAATTTACTATAGAAAAGGCAATCCCTGGCGTAATTAAAATTTGAGAGAGTAAAAAATTATTTTTTGAATAATTTACTATAGAAGAGGCAATCCCTGGCGTAATTAAAATTTGCGACAGCAAAAAATTATTTTTTGAATAATTTACTATAGAAAAGGCAATCCCTGGCGTAATTAAAATTTGCGACACTAAACAATTATTTTTTGCAAAATTTACTATAGAAAAGGCAATCCCTGGCGTAATTAAAATTTGAGACCGTTAAAAATTATTTTTTGAATAATTTACTATAGAAAAGGCAATCCCTGGCGTAATTAAAATTTGAGACAGTAAAAAATTATTTTTTGAATAATTTACTATAGAAAAGGCAATCCCTGGCGTAATTAAAATTTGTGACAGAAAAAAATTAATTTTTGAATAATTTACTATAGAAAAGGCAATCCCTGGCGTAATTAAAATTTGTGACAGAAAAAATTATTTTTTGAATAATTTACTATAGAAAAGGCAATCCCTGGCGTATTTAAAATTTGCGACAGTAAAAAATTATTTTTTGCAAAATTTACTATAGAAAAGGCAATCCCTGGCGTATTTAAAATTTGAGACAATAAAAAATTATTTTTTGAATAATTTACTATAGAAAAGGCAATCTCTGGCGTAATTAAAATTTGAGACACTAAACAATTATTTTTTGCAAAATTTACTATAGAAAAGGCAATCCCTGGCGTATTTAAAATTTGCGACAGTAAAAAATTAATTTTTGCAAAATTTACTATAGAAAAGTCAATCCCTGGCGTAATTATAACTTGCGACTCTAAACAATTAATTTTTGAATAATTTACTATAGAAAAGGCAATCCCTGGCGTAATTAAAATTTGTGACAGAAAAAATTATTTTTTGAATAATTTACTATAGAAAAGGCAATCCCTGGCGTATTTAAAATTTGCGACAGTAAAAAATTATTTTTTGCAAAATTTACTATAGAAAAGGCAATCCCTGGCGTATTTAAAATTTGAGACAATAAAAAATTATTTTTTGAATAATTTACTATAGAAAAGGCAATCCCTGGCGTATTTAAAATTTGTGACAGAAAAACATTAATTTTGGAATAATTTACTATAGAAAAGGCAATCCCTGGCTAATTTAAACTTTGTGACAGAAAAAATTATTTTTTGAATAATTTACTATAGAAAAGGCAATCCCTGGCGTAATTATAATTTGCGACACTAAACTATTATTTTTTGCAAAATTTACTATAGAAAAGGCAATCCCTGGCGTAATTAAAATTTGAGACAGTAAAAAATTATTTTTTGAATAATTTACTATACAAAAGGCAATCCCTGGCGTATTTAAAATTTGCAACAGTAAAAAATTATTTTTTGCAAAATTTACTATAGAAAAGGCAATCCCTGGCGTAATTAAAATTTGAGACAGGAAAAAATTAATTTTTGCAAAATTTACTATAGAAAAGGCAATCCCTGGCGTAATTAAAATTTGTGACAGAAAAAATTATTTTTTGAATAATTTACTATAGAAAATGCAATCCCTGGCGTAATTATAATTTGCGACACTAAACAATTATTTTGTGCAAAATTTACTATAGAAAAGGCAATCCCTGGCGTAATTAAAATTTGAGAGAGTAAAAAATTATTTTTTGAATAATTTACTAAAGAAAAGGCAATCCCTGGCGTAATTATAATTTGCGACACTAAACAATAATTTTTTGCAAAATTTACTATAGAAAAGGCAATCCCTGGCGTATTTAAAATTTGAGACATAAAAAATTATTTTTTGAATAATTTACTATAGAAAAGGCAATCCCTGGCGTAATTAAAATTTGAGACACTAAACAATTATTTTTTGCAAAATTTACTATAGAAAAGGCAATCCCTGGCGTATTTAAAATTTGCGACAGTAAAAAATTAATTTTTGCAAAATTTACTATAGAAAAGGCAATCCCTGGCGTAATTATAACTTGCGACTCTAAACAATTCTTTTTTGCAAAATTTACTATAGAAAAGGCAATCCCTGGCGTAATTAAAATTTGTGACAGAAAAAAATATTTTTTGAATAATTTACTATAGAAAAGGCAATCCCTGGCGTAATTAAAATTTGCGACAGTATAAAATTATTTTTTGAATAATTTACTATAGAAAAGGCAATCCCTGGCGTAATTAAAATTTGAGAGAGTAAAAAATTATTTTTTGAATAATTTACTATAGAAAAGGCAATCCCTGGCGTAATTAAAATTTGCGACAGCAAAAAATTATTTTTTGAATAATTTACTATAGAAAAGGCAATCCCTGGCGTAATTAAAATTTGCGACACTAAACAATTATTTTTTGCAAAATTTACTATAGAAAAGGCAATCCCTGGCGTAATTAAAATTTGAGACCGTTAAAAATTATTTTTTGAATAATTTACTATAGAAAAGGCAATCCCTGGCGTAATTAAAATTTGAGACAGTAAAAAATTATTTTTTGAATAATTTACTATAGAAAAGGCAATCCCTGGCGTAATTAAAATTTGTGACAGAAAAAAATTAATTTTTGAATAATTTACTATAGAAAAGGCAATCCCTGGCGTAATTAAAATTTGTGACAGAAAAAATTATTTTTTGAATAATTTACTATAGAAAAGGCAATCCCTGGCGTATTTAAAATTTGCGACAGTAAAAAATTATTTTTTGCAAAATTTACTATAGAAAAGGCAATCCCTGGCGTATTTAAAATTTGAGACAATAAAAAATTATTTTTTGAATAATTTACTATAGAAAAGGCAATCTCTGGCGTAATTAAAATTTGAGACACTAAACAATTATTTTTTGCAAAATTTACTATAGAAAAGGCAATCCCTGGCGTATTTAAAATTTGCGACAGTAAAAAATTAATTTTTGCAAAATTTACTATAGAAAAGTCAATCCCTGGCGTAATTATAACTTGCGACTCTAAACAATTAATTTTTGAATAATTTACTATAGAAAAGGCAATCCCTGGCGTAATTAAAATTTGTGACAGAAAAAATTATTTTTTGAATAATTTACTATAGAAAAGGCAATCCCTGGCGTATTTAAAATTTGCGACAGTAAAAAATTATTTTTTGCAAAATTTACTATAGAAAAGGCAATCCCTGGCGTATTTAAAATTTGAGACAATAAAAAATTATTTTTTGAATAATTTACTATAGAAAAGGCAATCCCTGGCGTATTTAAAATTTGTGACAGAAAAACATTAATTTTGGAATAATTTACTATAGAAAAGGCAATCCCTGGCTAATTTAAACTTTGTGACAGAAAAAATTATTTTTTGAATAATTTACTATAGAAAAGGCAATCCCTGGCGTAATTATAATTTGCGACACTAAACTATTATTTTTTGCAAAATTTACTATAGAAAAGGCAATCCCTGGCGTAATTAAAATTTGAGACAGTAAAAAATTATTTTTTGAATAATTTACTATACAAAAGGCAATCCCTGGCGTATTTAAAATTTGCAACAGTAAAAAATTATTTTTTGCAAAATTTACTATAGAAAAGGCAATCCCTGGCGTAATTATAACTTGCGACTCTAAACAATTCTTTTTTGCAAAATTTACTATAGAAAAGGCAATCCCTGGCGTAATTAAAATTTGCGACAGTAAAAAATGAATTTTTGAATAATTTACTATAGAAAAGGCAATCCCTGGCGTATTTAAAATTTGCGACAGTATAAAATTATTTTTTGCAAAATTTACTATAGAAAAGGCAATCCCTGGCGTAATTAAAATTTGAGACAGTAAAAAATTAATTTTTGAATAATTTACTATAGAAAAGGCAATCCCTGGCGTAATTAAAATTTGCGACAGTAAAAAATGAATTTTTGAATAATTTACTATAGAAAAGGCAATCCCTGGCGTAATTAAAATTTGAGACACTAAACAATTATTTTTTGCAAAATTTACTATAGAAAAGGCAATCCCTGGCGCAATTAAAATTTGAGACAGTAAAAAATTATTTTTTGAATAATTTACTATAGAAAAGGCAATCCCTGGCGTAATTATAATTTGCGACACTAAACAATTATTTTTTGCAAAATTTACTATAGAAAAGGCAATCCCTGGCGTAATTAAAATTTGAGACAGTAAAAAATTATTTTTGAATAATTTACTATAGAAAAGGCAATCCCTGGCGTAATTATAATTTGCGACACTAAACAATTATTTTTTGCAAAATTTACTATAGAAAGGCAATCCCTGGCGTATTTAAAATTTGAGACAGTAAAAAATTATTTTTTGAATAATTTACTATAGAAAAGGCAATCCCTGGCGTAAGTAAAATTTGAGACACTAAACAATTATTTTTTGCAAAATTTACTATAGAAAAGGCAATCCCTGGCGTATTTAAAATTTGTGACAGAAAAAAATATTTTTTGAATAATTTACTATAGAAAAGGCAATCCCTGGCGTATTTAAAATTTTCAACAGTAAAAAATTATTTTTTTTAATAATTTACTATAGAAAAGGCAATCCCTGGCGTAATTAAATTTTGAGACACTAAACAATTATTTTTTGCAAAATTTACTATAGAAAAGGCAATCCCTGGCGTAATTAAAATTTGTGACAGAAAAAATTATTTTTTGAATAATTTACTATAGAAAAGGCAATCCCTGGCGTATTTAAAATTTGTGACAGAAAAAAATTAATTTTTGAATAATTTACTATAGAAAAGGCAATCCCTGGCGTATTTAAAATTTGTGACAGAAAAAATTATTTTTTGAATAATTTACTATAGAAAAGGCAATCCCTGGCGTAATTATAATTTGCGACACTAAACTATTATTTTTTGCAAAATTTACTATAGAAAAGGCAATCCCTGGCGTAATTAAAATTTGAGACAGTAAAAAATTATTTTTTGAATAATTTACTATACAAAAGGCAATCCCTGGCGTATTTAAAATTTGCAACAGTAAAAAATTATTTTTTGCAAAATTTACTATAGAAAAGGCAATCCCTGGCGTAATTAAAATTTGAGACAGGAAAAAATTAATTTTTGCAAAATTTACTATAGAAAAGGCAATCCCTGGCGTAATTAAAATTTGTGACAGAAAAAATTATTTTTTGAATAATTTACTATAGAAAATGCAATCCCTGGCGCAATTATAATTTGCGACACTAAACAATTATTTTGTGCAAAATTTACTATAGAAAAGGCAATCCCTGGCGTAATTAAAATTTGAGAGAGTAAAAAATTATTTTTTGAATAATTTACTAAAGAAAAGGCAATCCCTGGCGTAATTATAATTTGCGACACTAAACAATTATTTTTTGCAAAATTTACTATAGAAAAGGCAATCCCTGGCGTATTTAAAATTTGAGACAATAAAAAATTATTTTTTGAATAATTTACTATAGAAAAGGCAATCCCTGGCGTAATTAAAATTTGAGACACTAAACAATTATTTTTTGCAAAATTTACTATAGAAAAGGCAATCCCTGGCGTATTTAAAATTTGCGACAGTAAAAAATTAATTTTTGCAAAATTTACTATAGAAAAGGCAATCCCTGGCGTAATTATAACTTGCGACTCTAAACAATTCTTTTTTGCAAAATTTACTATAGAAAAGGCAATCCCTGGCGTAATTAAAATTTGTGACAGAAAAAAATATTTTTTGAATAATTTACTATAGAAAAGGCAATCCCTGGCGTAATTAAAATTTGCGACAGTATAAAATTATTTTTTGAATAATTTACTATAGAAAAGGCAATCCCTGGCGTAATTAAAATTTGAGAGAGTAAAAAATTATTTTTTGAATAATTTACTATAGAAAAGGCAATCCCTGGCGTAATTAAAATTTGCGACAGCAAAAAATTATTTTTTGAATAATTTACTATAGAAAAGGCAATCCCTGGCGTAATTAAAATTTGCGACACTAAACAATTATTTTTTGCAAAATTTACTATAGAAAAGGCAATCCCTGGCGTAATTAAAATTTGAGACCGTTAAAAATTATTTTTTGAATAATTTACTATAGAAAAGGCAATCCCTGGCGTAATTAAAATTTGAGACAGTAAAAAATTATTTTTTGAATAATTTACTATAGAAAAGGCAATCCCTGGCGTAATTAAAATTTGTGACAGAAAAAAATTAATTTTTGAATAATTTACTATAGAAAAGGCAATCCCTGGCGTAATTAAAATTTGTGACAGAAAAAATTATTTTTTGAATAATTTACTATAGAAAAGGCAATCCCTGGCGTATTTAAAATTTGCGACAGTAAAAAATTATTTTTTGCAAAATTTACTATAGAAAAGGCAATCCCTGGCGTATTTAAAATTTGAGACAATAAAAAATTATTTTTTGAATAATTTACTATAGAAAAGGCAATCTCTGGCGTAATTAAAATTTGAGACACTAAACAATTATTTTTTGCAAAATTTACTATAGAAAAGGCAATCCCTGGCGTATTTAAAATTTGCGACAGTAAAAAATTAATTTTTGCAAAATTTACTATAGAAAAGTCAATCCCTGGCGTAATTATAACTTGCGACTCTAAACAATTAATTTTTGAATAATTTACTATAGAAAAGGCAATCCCTGGCGTAATTAAAATTTGTGACAGAAAAAATTATTTTTTGAATAATTTACTATAGAAAAGGCAATCCCTGGCGTATTTAAAATTTGCGACAGTAAAAAATTATTTTTTGCAAAATTTACTATAGAAAAGGCAATCCCTGGCGTATTTAAAATTTGAGACAATAAAAAATTATTTTTTGAATAATTTACTATAGAAAAGGCAATCCCTGGCGTATTTAAAATTTGTGACAGAAAAAAATTAATTTTTGAATAATTTACTATAGAAAAGGCAATCCCTGGCGTATTTAAAATTTGTGACAGAAAAAATTATTTTTTGAATAATTTACTATAGAAAAGGCAATCCCTGGCGTAATTATAATTTGCGACACTAAACTATTATTTTTTGCAAAATTTACTATAGAAAAGGCAATCCCTGGCGTAATTAAAATTTGAGACAGTAAAAAATTATTTTTTGAATAATTTACTATACAAAAGGCAATCCCTGGCGTATTTAAAATTTGCAACAGTAAAAAATTATTTTTTGCAAAATTTACTATGGAAAAGGCAATCCCTGGCGTAATTAAAATTTGAGACAGGAAAAAATTAATTTTTGCAAAATTTACTATAGAAAAGGCAATCCCTGGCGTAATTAAAATTTGTGACAGAAAAAATTATTTTTTGAATAATTTACTATAGAAAATGCAATCCCTGGCGTAATTATAATTTGCGACACTAAACAATTATTTTGTGCAAAATTTACTATAGAAAAGGCAATCCCTGGCGTAATTAAAATTTGAGAGAGTAAAAAATTATTTTTTGAATAATTTACTAAAGAAAAGGCAATCCCTGGCGTAATTATAATTTGCGACACTAAACAATTATTTTTTGCAAAATTTACTATAGAAAAGGCAATCCCTGGCGTATTTAAAATTTGAGACAATAAAAAATTATTTTTTGAATAATTTACTATAGAAAAGGCAATCCCTGGCGTAATTAAAATTTGAGACACTAAACAATTATTTTTTGCAAAATTTACTATAGAAAAGGCAATCCCTGGCGTATTTAAAATTTGCGACAGTAAAAAATTAATTTTTGCAAAATTTACTATAGAAAAGGCAATCCCTGGCGTAATTATAACTTGCGACTCTAAACAATTCTTTTTTGCAAAATTTACTATAGAAAAGGCAATCCCTGGCGTAATTAAAATTTGTGACAGAAAAAAATATTTTTTGAATAATTTACTATAGAAAAGGCAATCCCTGGCGTAATTAAAATTTGCGACAGTATAAAATTATTTTTTGAATAATTTACTATAGAAAAGGCAATCCCTGGCGTAATTAAAATTTGAGAGAGTAAAAAATTATTTTTGAATAATTTACTATAGAAAAGGCAATCCCTGGCGTAATTAAAATTTGCGACAGCAAAAAATTATTTTTTGAATAATTTACTATAGAAAAGGCAATCCCTGGCGTAATTAAAATTTGCGACACTAAACAATTATTTTTTGCAAAATTTACTATAGAAAAGGCAATCCCTGGCGTAATTAAAATTTGAGACCGTTAAAAATTATTTTTTGAATAATTTACTATAGAAAAGGCAATCCCTGGCGTAATTAAAATTTGAGACAGTAAAAAATTATTTTTTGAATAATTTACTATAGAAAAGGCAATCCCTGGCGTAATTAAAATTTGTGACAGAAAAAAATTAATTTTTGAATAATTTACTATAGAAAAGGCAATCCCTGGCGTAATTAAAATTTGTGACAGAAAAAATTATTTTTTGAATAATTTACTATAGAAAAGGCAATCCCTGGCGTATTTAAAATTTGCGACAGTAAAAAATTATTTTTTGCAAAATTTACTATAGAAAAGGCAATCCCTGGCGTATTTAAAATTTGAGACAATAAAAAATTATTTTTTGAATAATTTACTATAGAAAAGGCAATCCCTGGCGTAATTAAAATTTGAGACACTAAACAATTATTTTTTGCAAAATTTACTATAGAAAAGGCAATCCCTGGCGTATTTAAAATTTGCGACAGTAAAAAATTAATTTTTGCAAAATTTACTATAGAAAAGGCAATCCCTGGCGTAATTATAACTTGCGACTCTAAACAATTCTTTTTTGCAAAATTTACTATAGAAAAGGCAATCACTGGCGTAATTAAACTTTGTGACAGAAAAAAATATTTTTTGAATAATTTACTATAGAAAAGGCAATTCCTGGAGTAAATAAAATTTGCGACAGTATAAAATTATTTTTTGAATAATTTACTATAGAAAAGGCAATCCCTGGCGTAATTAAAATTTGAGACAGTAAAAAATTATTTTTTGAATAATTTACTATAGAAAAGGCAATCCCTGGCGTAATTAAAATTTTCGACAGCAAAAAATTATTTTTTGAATAATTTACTATAGAAAAGGCAATCCCTGGCGTAATTAAAATTTGCGACACTAAACAATTATTTTTTGCAAAATTTACTATAGAAAAGGCAATCCCTGGCGTAATTAAAATTTGAGACAGTAAAAAATTATTTTTTGAATAATTTACTATAGAAAAGGCAATCCCAGGCGTAATTAAAATTTGAGACAATAAAAAATTATTTTTTGAATAATTTACTATAGAAAAGGCAATCCCTGGCGTAATTAAAATTTGTGACAGAAAAAAATTAATTTTTGAATAATTTACTATAGAAAAGGCAATCCCTGGCGTAATTAAAATTTGTGACAGAAAAAATTATTTTTTGAATAATTTACTATAGAAAAGGCAATCCCTGGCGTAATTATAATTTGCGACACTAAACAATTATTTTTTGCAAAATTTACTATAGAAAAGGCAATCCCTGGCGTAATTAAAATTTGAGACAGTAAAAAATTAATTTTTGCAAAATTTACTATAGAAAAGGCAATCCTGGCGTATTTAAAATTTGTGACAGAAAAAAATTAATTTTTGAATAATTTACTATAGAAAAGGCAATCCCTGGCGTATTTAAAATTTGTGACAGAAAAAATTATTTTTTGAATAATTTACTATAGAAAAGGCAATCCCTGGCGTAATTATAATTTGCGACACTAAACTATTATTTTTTGCAAAATTTACTATAGAAAAGGCAATCCCTGGCGTAATTAAAATTTGAGACAGTAAAAAATTATTTTTTGAATAATTTACTATACAAAAGGCAATCCCTGGCGTATTTAAAATTTGCAACAGTAAAAAATTATTTTTTGCAAAATTTACTATAGAAAAGGCAATCCCTGGCGTAATTAAAATTTGAGACAGGAAAAAATTAATTTTTGCAAATTTTACTATAGAAAAGGCAATCCCTGGCGTAACTAAAATTTGTGACAGAAAAAATTATTTTTTGAATAATTTACTATAGAAAATGCAATCCCTGGCGTAATTATAATTTGCGACACTAAACAATTATTTTGTGCAAAATTTACTATAGAAAAGGCAATCCCTGGCGTAATTAAAATTTGAGAGAGTAAAAAATTATTTTTTGAATAATTTACTAAAGAAAAGGCAATCCCTGGCGTAATTATAATTTGCGACACTAAACAATTATTTTTTGCAAAATTTACTATAGAAAAGGCAATCCCTGGCGTATTTAAAATTTGAGACAATAAAAAATTATTTTTTGAATAATTTACTATAGAAAAGGCAATCCCTGGCGTAATTAAAATTTGAGACACTAAACAATTATTTTTTGCAAAATTTACTATAGAAAAGGCAATCCCTGGCGTATTTAAAATTTGCGACAGTAAAAAATTAATTTTTGCAAAATTTACTATAGAAAAGGCAATCCCTGGCGTAATTATAACTTGCGACTCTAAACAATTCTTTTTTGCAAAATTTACTATAGAAAAGGCAATCCCTGGCGTAATTAAAATTTGTGACAGAAAAAAATATTTTTTGAATAATTTACTATAGAAAAGGCAATCCCTGGCGTAATTAAAATTTGCGACAGTATAAAATTATTTTTTGAATAATTTACTATAGAAAAGGCAATCCCTGGCGTAATTAAAATTTGAGACAGTAAAAAATTATTTTTTGAATAATTTACTATAGAAAAGGCAATCCCTGGCGTAATTAAAATTTGCGACAGCAAAAAATTATTTTTTGAATAATTTACTATAGAAAAGGCAATCCCTGGCGTAATTAAAATTTGCGACACTAAACAATTATTTTTTGCAAAATTTACTATAGAAAAGGCAATCCCTGGCGTAATTAAAATTTGAGACCGTTAAAAATTATTTTTTGAATAATTTACTATAGAAAAGGCAATCCCTGGCGTAATTAAAATTTGAGACAGTAAAAAATTATTTTTTGAATAATTTACTATAGAAAAGGCAATCCCTGGCGTAATTAAAATTTGTGACAGAAAAAAATTAATTTTTGAATAATTTACTATAGAAAAGGCAATCCCTGGCGTAATTAAAATTTGTGACAGAAAAAATTATTTTTTGAATAATTTACTATAGAAAAGGCAATCCCTGGCGTATTTAAAATTTGCGACAGTAAAAAATTATTTTTTGCAAAATTTACTATAGAAAAGGCAATCCCTGGCGTATTTAAAATTTGAGACAATAAAAAATTATTTTTTGAATAATTTACTATAGAAAAGGCAATCCCTGGCGTAATTAAAATTTGAGACACTAAACAATTATTTTTTGCAAAATTTACTATAGAAAAGGCAATCCCTGGCGTATTTAAAATTTGCGACAGTAAAAAATTAATTTTTGCAAAATTTACTATAGAAAAGGCAATCCCTGGCGTAATTATAACTTGCGACTCTAAACAATTCTTTTTTGCAAAATTTACTATAGAAAAGGCAATCACTGGCGTAATTAAACTTTGTGACAGAAAAAAATATTTTTTGAATAATTTACTATAGAAAAGGCAATCCCTGGAGTAAATAAAATTTGCGACAGTATAAAATTATTTTTTGAATAATTTACTATAGAAAAGGCAATCCCTGGCGTAATTAAAATTTGAGACAGTAAAAAATTATTTTTTGAATAATTTACTATAGAAAAGGCAATCCCTGGCGTAATTAAAATTTGAGACAATAAAAAATTATTTTTTGAATAATTTACTATAGAAAAGGCAATCCCTGGCGTAATTAAAATTTGTGACAGAAAAAAATTAATTTTTGAATAATTTACTATAGAAAAGGCAATCCCTGGCGTAATTAAAATTTGTGACAGAAAAAATTATTTTTTGAATAATTTACTATAGAAAAGGCAATCCCTGGCGTAATTATAATTTGCGACACTAAACAATTATTTTTTTCAAAATTTACTGTAGAAAAGGCAATCCCTGGCGTAATTAAAATTTGAGACAGTAAAATATTATTTTTTGAATAATTTACTATACAAAAGGCAATCCCTGGCGTATTTAAAATTTGCAACAGTAAAAATTATTTTTTGCAAAATTTACTATAGAAAAGGCAATCCCTGGCGTAATTAAAATTTGAGACAGTAAAAAAATTAATTTTTGCAAAATTTACTATAGAAAAGGCAATCCCTGGCGTAATTAAAATTTGTGACAGAAAAAATTATTTTTTGAATAATTTACTATAGAAAAGGCAATCCCTGGCGTAATTATAATTTGCGACACTAAACAATTATTTTTTGCAAAATTTACTATAGAAAAGGCAATCCCTGGCGTAATTAAAATTTGAGACAGTAAACAATTATTTTTTGCAAAATTTACTATAGAAAAGGCAATCCCTGGCGTATTTAAAATTTGAGACAGTAAAAAATTATTTTTTGAATAATTTACTATAGAAAAGGCAATCCCTGGCGTAATTAAAATTTGAGACACTAAACAATTATTTTTTGCAAAATTTACTATAGAAAAGGCAATCCCTGGCGTATTTAAAATTTGTGACAGAAAAAAATATTTTTTGAATAATTTACTATAGAAAAGGCAATCCCTGGCGTATTTAAAATTTGCAACAGTAAAAAATTATTTTTTGAATAATTTACTATAGAAAAGGCAATCCCTGGCGTAATTAAAATTTGAGACAGTAATAAATGAATTTTTGAATAATTTACTATAGAAAAGGCAATCCCTGGCGTAATTAAAATTTGCGACAGTATAAAATTATTTTTTGAATAATTTACTATAGAAAAGGCAATCCCTGGCGTAATTAAAATTTGAGACAGTAAAAAATTATTTTTTGAATAATTTACTATAGAAAAGGCAATCCCTGGCGTAATTAAAATTTGTGACAGAAAAAAATATTTTTTGAATAATTTACTATAGAAAAGGCAATCCCTGGCGTAATTAAAATTTGCGACACTAAAAAATGAATTTTTGAATAATTTACTATAGAAAAGGCAATCCCTGGCGTAATTAAAATTTGCGACAGTATAAAATTATTTTTTGAATAATTTACTATAGAAAAGGCAATCCCTGGCGTAATTAAAATTTGAGACAGTAAAAAATTATTTTTTGAATAATTTACTATAGAAAAGGCAATCCCTGGCGTAATTAAAATTTGCGACAGTAAAAAATTATTTTTTGAATAATTTACTATAGAAAAGGCAATCCCTGGCGTAATTTAAATTTGAGACAGTAAAAAATTATTTTTTGAATAATTTACTATAGAAAAGGCAATCCCTGGCGTAATTAAAATTTGAGACAGTAAAAAATGAATTTTTGAAAAATTTACTATAGAAAAGGCAATCCCTGGCGTAATTAAAATTTGAGACAGTAAAAAATTATTTTTTGAATAATTTACTATAGAAAAGGCATTCCCTGGCGTAATTAAAATTTGCAACAGTAAAAAATTATTTTTTGCAAAATTTACTATAGAAAAGGCAATCCCTGGCGTATTTAAAATTTGCGACAGTAAAAAATGAATTTTTGAATAATTTACTATAGAAAAAGCAATCCCTGGCGTAATTAAAATTTGAGACAGTAAAAAATTATTTTTTGAATAATTTACTATAGAAAAGGCATTCCCTGGCGTAATTAAAATTTGCAACAGTAAAAAATTATTTTTTGCAAAATTTACTATAGAAAAGGCAATCCCTGGCGTAATTAAAATTTGCGACAGTAAAAAATGAATTTTTGAATAATTTACTATAGAAAAGGCAATCCCTGGCGTATTTAAAATTTGCGACAGTATAAAATTATTTTTTGCAAAATTTACTATAGAAAAGGCAATCCCTGGCGTAATTAAAATTTGAGACAGTAAAAAATTAATTTTTGAATAATTTACTATAGAAAAGGCAATCCCTGGCGTAATTAAAATTGGCGACAGTAAAAAATGAATTTTTGAATAATTTACTATAGAAAAGGCAATCCCTGGCGTAATTAAAATTTGAGACAGTAAAAAATTAATTTTTGAATAATTTACTATAGAAAAGGCAATCCCTGGCGTAATGAAATTTGCGACAGTAAAAAATGAATTTTTGAATAATTTACTATAGAAAAGGCAATCCCTGGCGTAATTAAAATTTGCAACAGTAAAAAATTAATTTTTGAATAATTTACTATAGAAAAGGCAATCCCTGGCGTAATTATAATTTGAGACAGTAAAAAATTAATTTTTGAATAATTTACTATAGAAAAGGCAATCCCTGGCGTATTTAAAATTTGCGACAGTATAAAATTATTTTTTGCAAAATTTACTATAGAAAAGGCAATCCCTTGCGTAATTAAAATTTGAGACAGTAAAAAAATAATTTTTGAATAATTTACTATAGAAAAGGCAATCCCTGGCGTAATTATAATTTGCGACAGTAAAAAATTAATTTTTGAATAATTTACTATAGAAAAGGCAATCCGTGGCGTATTTAAAATTTGCGACAGTATAAAATTATTTTTTGCAAAATTTACTATAGAAATGACAATCCCTGGCGTAATTAAAATTTGCGACAGTAAAAAATGAATTTTTGAATAATTTACTATAGAAAAGGCAATCCCTGGCGTAATTAAAATTTGTGACAGAAAAAATTATTTTTTGAATAATTTACTATAGAAAAGGCAATCCCTGGCGTAATTAAAATTTGCGACAGTAAAAAAAGATTTTTTGAATAATTTACTATAGAAAAGGCAATCCCTGACGTAATTAAAACTTGCGACAGTAAAAAATTATTTTTTGAATAATTTACTATAGAAAAGGCAATCCCTGGCGTAATTAAAATTTGAGACAGTAAAAAATTAATTTTTGAATAATTTACTATAGAAAAGGCAATCCCTGGCGTAATTAAAATTGGCGACAGTAAAAAATGAATTTTTGAATAATTTACTATAGAAAAGGCAATCCCTGGCGTAATTAAAATTTGAGACAGTAAAAAATTAATTTTTGAATAATTTACTATAGAAAAGGCAATCCCTGGCGTAATGAAAATTTGCGACAGTAAAAAATGAATTTTTGAATAATTTACTATAGAAAAGGCAATCCCTGGCGTAATTAAAATTTGCAACAGTAAAAAATTAATTTTTGAATAATTTACTATAGAAAAGGCAATCCCTGGCGTAATTATAATTTGAGACAGTAAAAAATTAATTTTTGAATAATTTACTATAGAAAAGGCAATCCCTGGCGTATTTAAAATTTGCGACAGTATAAAATTATTTTTTGCAAAATTTACTATAGAAAAGGCAATCCCTTGCGTAATTAAAATTTGAGACAGTAAAAAATTAATTTTTGAATAATTTACTATAGAAAAGGCAATCCCTGGCGTAATTATAATTTGCGACAGTAAAAAATTAATTTTTGAATAATTTACTATAGAAAAGGCAATCCGTGGCGTATTTAAAAATTTGCGACAGTATAAAATTATTTTTTGCAAAATTTACTATAGAAAAGACAATCCCTGGCGTAATTAAAATTTGCGACAGTAAAAAATGAATTTTTGAATAATTTACTATAGAAAAGGCAATCCCTGGCGTAATTAAAATTTGTGACAGAAAAAATTATTTTTTGAATAATTTACTATAGAAAAGGCAATCCCTGGCGTAATTAAAATTTGCGACAGTAAAAAAAGATTTTTTGAATAATTTACTATAGAAAAGGCAATCCCTGGCGTAATTAAAACTTGCGACAGTAAAAAATTATTTTTTGAATAATTTACTATAGAAAAGGCAATCCCTGGCGTAATTAAAATTTGCGACAGTAAAAAATGAATTTTTGCAAAATTTACTATAGAAAAGGCAATCCCTGGCGTAATTAAAATTTGAGACAGTAAAAAATGAATTTTTGAATAATTTACTATAGAAAAGGCAATCCCTGGCGTAATTAAAATTTGATACAGTAAAAAATTAGTTTTTGAATAATTTACTATAG
>CAWVNZ010001641.1:0-31434 GCA_963930735.1 Dioctria linearis | reverse complement strand
AAAGGCAATCCCTGGCGTAATTAAAATTTGCGACAGTATAAAATTATTTTTTGAATAATTTACTATAGAAAAGGCAATCCCTGGCGTAATTAAAATTTGCGACAGTAAAAAATTATTTTTTGAATAATTTACTATAGAAAAGGCAATCCCTGGCGTAATTAAAATTTGCGACAGTATAAAATTATTTTTTGAATAATTTACTATAGAAAAGGCAATCCTTGGCGCACTTAAAATTTGCGACAGTTGAAAATTATTTTTTGAATAATTAACTATAGAAAAGGCAATCCCTGGCGTAATTAAAATTTGCGACAGTATAAAATTATTTTTTGAATAATTTACTATAGAAAAGGCAATCCCTGGCGCACTTAAAATTTGCGACAGTATGAAATTATTTTTTGAATAATTTACTATAGAAAAGGCAATCCCTGGCGCACTTAAAATTTGCGACAGTAAAAAATTATTTTTTGAATAATTTACTATAGAAAAGGCAATCCCTGGCGTAATTAAAATTTGCGACAGTATAAAATTATTTTTTGAATAATTTACTATAGAAAAGGCAATCCCTGGCGCACTTAAAATTTGCGACAGTTGAAAATTATTTTTTGAATAATTTACTATAGAAAAGGCAATCCCTGGCGTAATTAAAATTTGCGACAGTAGAAAATTAATTTTTGAATAATTTACTATAGGAATGGCAATCCCTGGCGCAATTAAAATTTGCGACAGTAAAAAATTATTTTTTGCAAAATTTACTATAGAAAAGGCAATCCCTGGCGCACTTAAAATTTGCGATAGTAAAAAATTATTTTGTGAGAAATTTACTATAGAAAAGGCAATCCCTGGCGCACTTAAAATTTGCGACAGTAGAAAATTATTTTTTGAAAAATTTACTATAGAAAAGGCAATCCCTGGCGTAATTAAAATTTGCGACAGTATAAAATTATTTTTTGAATAATTTACTATAGAAAAGGCAATCCCTGGCGCAATTAAAATTTGCGACAGTAGAATATTATTTTTTGAATAATTTACTATAGAAAAGGCAATCCCTGGCGTAATTAAAATTTGCGACAGTAAAAAATTATTTTTTGCAAAATTTACTATAGAAAAGGCAATCCCTGGCGTAATTAAAATTTTCGACAGCAAAAAATTAATATTTTGAAAAATTTACTGTAGAAAAGGCAATCCCTGGCGCAATTAAAATTTGCGACAGTAGAAAATTATTTTTTGAATAATTTACTGTAGAAAAGGCAATCCCTGGCGCAATTAAAATTTGCGACAGTAGAAAATTATTTTTTGAAAAATTTACTGTAGAAACGGCAATCCCTGGCGCAATTAAAATTTGCGACAGTAGAAAATTATTTTTGAATAATTTACTATAGAAAAGGCAATCCCGGCGTAATTAAAATTTGCGACAGTATAAAATTATTTTTTGAATAATTTACTATAGAAAAGGAAATCCCTGGCGTAATTAAAATTTGCGACAGTAGAAAATTATTTTTTGAATAATTTACTATAGAAAAGGCAATCCCTGGCGTAATTAAAATTTGCGACAGTAAAAAATTATTTTGTGAGAAATTTACTATAGAAAAGGCAATCCCTGGCGTAATTAAAATTTGCGACAGTATAAAATTATTTTTTGAATAATTTACTATAGAAAAGGCAATCCCTGGCGTAATTAAAATTTGCGACAGTAAAAAATTATTTTTTGAATAATTTACTATAGAAAAGGCAATCCCTGGCGTAATTAAAATTTGCGACAGTATAAAATTATTTTTTGAATAATTTACTATAGAAAAGGCAATCCCTGGCGCACTTAAAATTTGCGACAGTTGAAAATTATTTTTTGAATAATTAACTATAGAAAAGGCAATCCCTGGCGTAATTAAAATTTGCGACAGTATAAAATTATTTTTGAATAATTTACTATAGAAAAGGCAATCCCTGGCGCACTTAAAATTTGCGACAGTTGAAAATTATTTTTTGAATAATTAACTATAGAAAAGGCAATCCCTGGCGTAATTAAAATTTGCGACAGTAGAATATTATTTTTTGAATAATTTACTATAGAAAAGGCAATCCCTGGCGTAATTAAAATTTGCGACAGTAAAAAATTATTTTTTTCAAAATTTACTATAGAAAAGGCAATCCCTGGCGTAATTAAAATTTTCGACAGTAAAAAATTAATATTTTGAAAAATTTACTGTAGAAAAGGCAATCCCTGGCGCAATTAAAATTTGCGACAGTAGAAAATTATTTTTTGAATAATTTACTGTAGAAAAGGCAATCCCTGGCGCAATTAAAATTTGCGACAGTAGAAAATTATTTTTTGAAAAATTTACTGTAGAAAAGGCAATCCCTGGGGCAATTAAAATTTGCGACAGTAGAAAATTATTTTTTGAATAATTTACTATAGAAAAGGCAATCCCGGCGTAATTAAAATTTGCGACAGTATTAAATTATTTTTTGAATAATTTACTATAGAAAAGGAAATCCCTGGCGTAATTAAAATTTGCGACAGTAGAAAATTATTTTTTGAATAATTTACTATAGAAAAGGCAATCCCTGGCGTAATTAAAATTTGCGACAGTAAAAAATTATTTTGTGAGAAATTTACCATAGAAAAGGCAATCCCTGGCGTAATTAAAATTTGCGACAGTATAAAATTATTTTTTGAATAATTTACTATAGAAAAGGCAATCCCTGGCGTAATTAAAATTTGCGACAGTAAAAAATTATTTTTGAATAATTTACTATAGAAAAGGCAATCCCTGGCGTAATTAATATTTGCGACAGTATAAAATTATTTTTTGAATAATTTACTATAGAAAAGGCAATCCCTGGCGCACTTAAAATTTGCGACAGTTGAAAATTATTTTTTGAATAATTAACTATAGAAAAGGCAATCCCTGGCGTAATTAAAATTTGCGACAGTATAAAATTATTTTTTGAATAATTTACTATAGAAAAGGCAATCCCTGGCGTAATTAAAATTTGCGACAGTTGAAAATTATTTTTTGAATAATTTACTATAGAAAAGGCAACCCTGGCGCAATTAAAATTTGCGACAGTTGAAAATTATTTTTTGAATAATTTACTATAGAAAAGGCAATCCCTGGCGCACTTAAAATTTGCGACAGTAGAAAATTATTTTTTGAAAAATTTACTATAGAAAAGGCAATCCCTGGCGTAATTAAAATTTGCGACAGTATAAAATTATTTTTTGAATAATTTACTATAGAAAAGGCAATCCCTGGCGCAATTAAAATTTGCGACAGTAAAAAATTATTTTTTGAATAATTTACTGTAGAAAAGGCAATCCCTGGCGCAATTAAAATTTGCGACAGTAGAAAATTATTTTTTGAAAAATTTACTGTAGAAAAGGCAATCCCTGGCGCAATTAAAATTTGCGACAGTAGAAAATTATTTTTTGAATAATTTACTATAGAAAAGGCAATCCCTGGCGTAATTAAAATTTGCGACAGTATAAAATTATTTTTTGAATAATTTACTATAGAAAAAGCAATCCCTGGCGTAATTAAAATTTGCGACAGTAAAAAATTATTTTTTGCAAAATTTACTATAGAAAAGGCAATCCCTGGCGTAATTAAAATGTTCGACAGTAAAAAATTATTTTTTGAATAATTTACTATAGAAAAGGCAATCCCTGGCGTAATTAAAATTTGCGACAGTAGAAAATTATTTTTTGAATAATTTACTATAGAAAAGGCAATCCCTGGCGTAATTAAAATTCGCGACAGTAAAAAATTATTTTGTGAGAAATTTACTATAGAAAAGGCAATCCCTGGCGTAATTAAAATTTGCGAAAGTATAAAATTATTTTTTGAATAATTTACTATAGAAAAGGCAATCCCTGGCGCACTTAAAATTTGCGACAGTAAAAAATTATTTTTTGAATAATTTACTATAGAAAAGGCAATCCCTGGCGTAATTAAAATTTGCGACAGTATAAAGTTATTTTTTGAATAATTTACTATAGAAAAGGGAATCCCTGGCGTAATTAAAATTTGCGACAGTATAAAATTATTTTTTGAATAATTTACTATAGAAAAGGCAATCCCTGGCGCACTTAAAATTTGCGACAGTAAAAAATTATTTTTTGAATAATTTACTATAGAAAAGGCAATCCCTGGCGTAATTAAAATTTGCGACAGTATAAAATTATTTTTTGAATAATTTACTATAGAAAAGGCAATCCCTGGCGCACTTAAAATTTGCGACAGTTGAAAATTATTTTTTGAATAATTTACTATAGAAAAGGCAATCCCTGGCGTAATTAAAATTTGCGACAGTAGAAAATTATTTTTTGAATAATTTACTGTAGAAAAGGCAATCCCTGGCGCAATTAAAATTTGCGACAGTAGAAAATTATATTTTGAAAAATTTACTGTAGAAAAGGCAATCCCTGGCGCAATTAAAATTTGCGACAGTAGAATATTATTTTTTGAATAATTTACTATAGAAAAGGCAATCCCTGGCGTAATTAAAATTTGCGACAGTATTAAATTATTTTTTGAATAATTTACTATAGAAAAGGCAATCCCTGGCGCAATTAAAATTTGCGACAGTAAAAAATTATTTTTTGAATAATTTACTATAGAAAAGGCAATCCCTGGCGTAATTAAAATTTGCGACAATTGAAAATTATTTTTTGAATAATTTACTATAGAAAAGGCAATCCCTGGCGTAATTAAAATTTGCGACAGTATAAAAATTATTTTTTGAATAATTTACTATAGAAAAGGCAATCCCTGGCGCACTTAAAATTTGCGACAGTAAAAAATTATTTTTTGAATAATTTACTATAGAAAAGGCAATCCCTGGCGTAATTAAAATTTGCGACAGTATAAAATTATTTTTTGAATAATTTACTATAGAAAAGGCAATCCCTGGCGCACTTAAAAATTGCGACAGTTGAAAATTATTTTTTGAATAATTTACTATAGAAAAGGCAATCCCTGGCGTAATTAAAATTTGCGACAGTAGAAAATTAATTTTTGAATAATTTACTATAGGAATGGCAATCCCTGGCGCAATTAAAATTTGCGACAGTAAAAAATTATTTTTTGCAAAATTTACTATAGAAAAGGCAATCCCTGGCGCACTTAAAATTTGCGACAGTAAAAAATTATTTTGTGAGAAATTTACTATAGAAAAGGCAAGTGGCGCACTTAAAATTTGCGACAGTAGAAAATTATTTTTTGAAAAATTTACTATAGAAAAGGCAATCCCTGGCGTAATTAAAATTTGCGACAGTATAAAATTATTTTTTGAATAATTTACTATAGAAAAGGCAATCCCTGGCGCAATTAAAATTTGCGACAGTAGAATATTATTTTTTGAATAATTTACTATAGAAAAGGCAATCCCTGGCGTAATTAAAATTTGCGACAGTAAAAAATTATTTTTTGCAAAATTTACTATAGAAAAGGCAATCCCTGGCGTAATTAAAATTTTCGACAGTAAAAAATTAATATTTTGAAAAATTTACTGTAGAAAAGGCAATCCCTGGCGCAATTAAAATTTGCGACAGTAGAAAATTATTTTTTGAATAATTTACTGTAGAAAAGGCAATCCCTGGCGCAATTAAAATTTGCGACAGTAGAAAATTATTTTTTGAAAAATTTACTGTAGAAAAGGCAATCCCTGGCGCAATTAAAATTTGCGACAGTAGAAAATTATTTTTTGAATAATTTACTATAGAAAAGGCAATCCCGGCGTAATTAAAATTTGCGACAGTTTAAATTATTTTTTGAATAATTTACTATAGAAAAGGAAATCCCTGGCGTAATTAAAATTTGCGACAGTAGAAAATTATTTTTTGAATAATTTACTATAGAAAAGGCAATCCCTGGCGTAATTAAAATTTGCGACAGTAAAAAATTAATTTTGTGAGAAATTTACTATAGAAAAGAATCCCTGGCGTAATTAAAATTTGCGACAGTATAAAATTATTTTTTGAATAATTTACTATAGAAAAGGCAATCCCTGGCGTAATTAAAATTTGCGACAGTAAAAAATTATTTTTTGAATAATTTACTATAGAAAAGGCAATCCCTGGCGTAATTAAAATTTGCGACAGTATAAAATTATTTTTTGAATAATTTACTATAGAAAAGGCAATCCCTGGCGCACTTAAAATTTGCGACAGTTGAAAATTATTTTTTGAATAATTTACTATAGAAAAGGCAATCCCTGGCGTAATTAAAATTTGCGACAGTATAAAATTATTTTTTGAATAATTTACTATAGAAAAGGCAATCCCTGGCGTAATTAAAATTTGCGACAGTTGAAAATTATTTTTTGAATAATTTACTATAGAAAAGGCAATCCCTGGCGCAATTAAAATTTGCGACAGTTGAAAATTATTTTTTGAATAATTTACTATAGAAAAGGCAATCCCTGGCGCACTTAAAATTTGCGACAGTAGAAAATTATTTTTTGAAAAATTTACTATAGAAAGGGCAATCCCTGGCGTAATTAAAATTTGCGACAGTATAAAATTATTTTTTGAATAATTTACTATAGAAAAGGCAATCCCTGGCGCAATTAAAATTTGCGACAGTAGAAAATTATTTTTTGAATAATTTACTATAGAAAAAGCAATCCCTGGCGTAATTAAAATTTGCGACAGTAAAAAATTATTTTTTGCAAAATTTACTATAGAAAAGGCAATCCCTGGCGTAATTAAAATGTTCGACAGTAAAAAATTAATATTTTGAAAAATTTACTGTAGAAAAGGCAATCCCTGGCGCAATTAAAATTTGCGACAGTAGAAAATTATTTTTTGAATAATTTACTGTAGAAAAGGCAATCCCTGGCGCAATTAAAATTTGCGACAGTAGAAAATTATTTTTTGAAAAATTTACTGTAGAAAAGGCAATCCCTGGCGCAATTAAAATTTGCGACAGTAGAAAATTATTTTTTGAATAATTTACTATAGAAAAGGCAATCCCTGGCGTAATTAAAATTTGCGACAGTATAAAATTATTTTTTGAATAATTTACTATAGAAAAGGCAATCCCTGGCGCAATTAAAATTTGCGACAGTAAAAAATTATTTTTTGAATAATTTACTATAGAAAAGGCAATCCCTGGCGTAATTAAAATTTGCGACAGTATAAAATTATTTTTTGAATAATTTACTATAGAAAAGGCAATCCCTGGCGTAATTAAAATTTGCGACAGTAGAAAATTATTTTTTGAATAATTTACTATAGAAAAGGCAATCCCTGGCGTAATTAAAATTTGCGACAGTAAAAAATTATTTTGTGAGAAATTTACTATAGAAAAGGCAATCCCTGGCGTAATTAAAATTTGCGACAGTATAAAATTATTTTTTGAATAATTTACTATAGAAAAGGCAATCCCTGGCGCACTTAAAATTTGCGACAGTAAAAAATTATTTTTTGAATAATTTACTATAGAAAAGGCAATCCCTGGCGTAATTAAAATTTGCGACAGTATAAAATTATTTTTTGAATAATTTACTATAGAAAAGGGAATCCCTGGCGTAATTAAAATTTGCGACAGTATAAAATTATTTTTTGAATAATTTACTATAGAAAAGGCAATCCCTGGCGCACTTAAAATTTGCGACAGTAAAAAATTATTTTTTGAATAATTTACTATAGAAAAGGCAATCCCTGGCGTAATTAAAATTTGTGACAGTATAAAATTATTTTTTGAATAATTTACTATAGAAAAGGCAATCCCTGGCGCACTTAAAATTTGCGACAGTTGAAAATTATTTTTTGAATAATTTACTATAGAAAAGGCAATCCCTGGCGTAATTAAAATTTGCGACAGTAGAAAATTATTTTTTGAATAATTTACTATAGAAAAGGCAATCCCTGGCACAATTAAAATTTGCGAGAGTAAAAAATTATTTTTTGCAAAATTTACTATAGAAAAGGCAATCCCTGGCGCACTTAAAATTTGCGACAGTAAAAAATTATTTTGTGAGAAATTTACTATAGAAAAGGCAATCCCTGGCGCACTTAAAATTTGCGACAGTAGAAAATTATTTTTTGAAAAATTTACTATAGAAAAGGCAATCCCTGGCGTAATTAAAATTTGCGACAGTATAAAATTATTTTTTGAATAATTTACTATAGAAAAGGCAATCCCTGGCGCAATTAAAATTTGCGACAGTAAAAAATTATTTTTTGCAAAATTTACTATAGAAAAGGCAATCCCTGGCGCACTTAAAATTTGCGACAGTAAAAAATTATTTTGTTAGAAATTTACTATAGAAAAGGCAATCCCTGGCGCACTTAAAATTTGCGACAGTAGAAAATTATTTTTTGAAAAATTTACTATAGAAAAGGCAATCCCTGGCGTAATTAAGATTTGCGACAGTATAAAATTATTTTTTGAATAATTTACTATAGAAAAGGCAATCCCTGGCGCAATTAAAATTTGCGACAGTAGAAAATTATTTTTTGAATAATTTACTATAGAAAAGGCAATCCCTGGCGTAATTAAAATTTGCGACAGCAAAAAATTATTTTTTGCAAAATTTACTATAGAAATGGCAATCCCTGGCGTAATTAAAATTTTCGACAGTAAAAAATTAATATTTTGAAAAATTTACTGTAGAAAAGGCAATCCCTGGCGCAATTAAAATTTGCGACAGTAGAAAATTATTTTTTGAATAATTTACTGTAGAAAAGGCAATCCCTGGCGCAATTAAAATTTGCGACAGTAGAAAATTATTTTTTGAAAAATTTACTGTAGAAAAGGCAATCCCTGGCGCAATTAAAATTTGCGACAGTAGAAAATTATTTTTTGAATAATTTACTATAGAAAAGGCAATCCCTGGCGTAATTAAAATTTGCGACAGTATAAAATTATTTTTTGAATAATTACTATAGAAAAGGCAATCCCTGGCGCAATTAAAATTTGCGACAGTAAAAAATTATTTTTTGAATAATTTACTATAGAAAAGGCAATCCCTGGCGTAATTAAAATTTGCGACAGTAAAAAATTATTTTGTGAGAAATTTACTATAGAAAAGGCAATCCCTGGCGTAATTAAAATTTGCGACAGTATAAAATTATTTTTTGAATAATTTACTATAGAAAAGGCAATCCCTGGCGTAATTAAAATTTGCGACAGTAAAAAATTATTTTTTGAATAATTTACTATAGAAAAGGCAATCCCTGGCGTAATTAAAATTTGCGACAGTATAAAATTATTTTTTGAATAATTTACTATAGAAAAGGCAATCCCTGGCGCACTTAAAATTTGCGACAGTTGAAAATTATTTTTTGAATAATTTACTATAGAAAAGGCAATCCCTGGCGTAATTAAAATTTGCGACAGTATAAAATTATTTTTTGAATAATTTACTATAGAAAAGGCAATCCCTGGCGTAATTAAAATTTGCGACAGTTGAAAATTATTTTTTGAATAATTTACTATAGAAAAGGCAATCCCTGGCGCAATTAAAATTTGCGACAGTTGAAAATTATTTTTTGAATAATTTACTATAGAAAAGGCAATCCCTGGCGCACTTAAAATTTGCGACAGTAGAAAATTATTTTTTGAAAAATTTACTATAGAAAGGGCAATCCCTGGCGTAATTAAAATTTGCGACAGTATAAAATTATTTTTTGAATAATTTACTATAGAAAAGGCAATCCCTGGCGCAATTAAAATTTGCGACAGTAGAAAATTATTTTTTGAATAATTTACTATAGAAAAGGCAATCCCTGGCGTAATTAAAATTTGCGACAGTATAAAATTATTTTTTGAATAATTTACTATAGAAAAGGCAATCCCTGGCGCAATTAAAATTTGCGACAGTAAAAAAATATTTTTTGAATAATTTACTATAGAAAAGGCAATCCCTGGCGTAATTAAAATTTGCGACAGTATAAAATTATTTTTTGAATAATTTACTATAGAAAAGGCAATCCCTGGCGTAATTAAAATTTGCGACAGTAGAAAATTATTTTTTGAATAATTTACTATAGAAAAGGCAATCCCTGGCGTAATTAAAATTTGCGACAGTAAAAAATTATTTTGTGAGAAATTTACTATAGAAAAGGCAATCCCTGGCGTAATTAAAATTTGCGACAGTATAAAATTATTTTTTGAATAATTTACTATAGAAAAGGCAATCCCTGTCGCACTTAAAATTTGCGACAGTAAAAAATTATTTTTTGAATAATTTACTATAGAAAAGGCAATCCCTGGCGTAATTAAAATTTGCGACAGTATAAAATTATTTTTTGAATAATTTACTATAGAAAAGGGAATCCCTGGCGTAATTAAAATTTGCGACAGTATAAAATTATTTTTTGAATAATTTACTATAGAAAAGGCAATCCCTGGCGCACTTAAAATTTGCGACAGTAAAAAATTATTTTTTGAATAATTTACTATAGAAAAGGCAATCCCTGGCGTAATTAAAATTTGTGACAGTATAAAATTATTTTTTGAATAATTTACTATAGAAAAGGCAATCCCTGGCGCACTTAAAATTTGCGACAGTTGAAAATTATTTTTTGAATAATTTACTATAGAAAAGGCAATCCCTGGCGTAATTAAAATTTGCGACAGTAGAAAATTATTTTTTGAATAATTTACTATAGAAAAGGCAATCCCTGGCACAATTAAAATTTGCGAGAGTAAAAAATTATTTTTTGCAAAATTTACTATAGAAAAGGCAATCCCTGGCGCACTTAAAATTTGCGACAGTAAAAAATTATTTTGTGAGAAATTTACTATAGAAAAGGCAATCCCTGGCGCACTTAAAATTTGCGACAGTAGAAAATTATTTTTTGAAAAATTTACTATAGAAATGGCAATCCCTGGCGTAATTAAAATTTGCGACAGTATAAAATTATTTTTTGAATAATTTACTATAGAAAAGGCAATCCCTGGCGCAATTAAAATTTGCGACAGTAAAAAATTATTTTTTGCAAAATTTACTATAGAAAAGGCAATCCCTGGCGCACTTAAAATTTGCGACAGTAAAAAATTATTTTGTTAGAAATTTACTATAGAAAAGGCAATCCCTGGCGCACTTAAAATTTGCGACAGTAGAAAATTATTTTTTGAAAAATTTACTATAGAAAAGGCAATCCCTGGCGTAATTAAGATTTGCGACAGTATAAAATTATTTTTTGAATAATTTACTATAGAAAAGGCAATCCCTGGCGCAATTAAAATTTGCGACAGTAGAAAATTATTTTTTGAATAATTTACTATAGAAAAGGCAATCCCTGGCGTAATTAAAATTTGCGACAGTAAAAAATTATTTTTTGCAAAATTTACTATAGAAATGGCAATCCCTGGCGTAATTAAAATTTTCGACAGTAAAAAATTAATATTTTGAAAAATTTACTGTAGAAAAGGCAATCCCTGGCGCAATTAAAATTTGCGACAGTAGAAAATTATTTTTTGAATAATTTACTGTAGAAAAGGCAATCCCTGGCGCAATTAAAATTTGCGACAGTAGAAAATTATTTTTTGAAAAATTTACTGTAGAAAAGGCAATCCCTGGCCCAATTAAAATTTGCGACAGTAGAAAATTATTTTTTGAATAATTTACTATAGAAAAGGCAATCCCTGGCGTAATTAAAATTTGCGACAGTATAAAATTATTTTTGAATAATTTACTATAGAAAAGGCAATCCCTGGCGCAATTAAAATTTGCGACAGTAAAAAATTATTTTTTGAATAATTTACTATAGAAAAGGCAATCCCTGGCGTAATTAAAATTTGCGACAGTATAAAATT
The DNA here is from genome assembly GCA_963930735.1 of Dioctria linearis. Lineage (NCBI taxonomy): Eukaryota > Metazoa > Arthropoda > Insecta > Diptera > Asilidae > Dioctria > Dioctria linearis. Next base: position 19,666 of record CAWVNZ010001641.1, on the reverse strand, counting down.
ATTTTTTGAATAATTTACTATAGAAAAGGCAATCCTTGGCGTAATTAAAATTTGCGACAGTAGAAAATTATTTTTTGGATAATTTACTATAGAAAAGGCAATCCCTGGCGTAATTAAAATTTGCGACAGTTGAAAATTATTTTTTGAAAAATTTACTGTACAAAAGGCAATCCCTGGCGCAATTAAAATTTGCAACAGTAGAAAATTATTTTTTGAATAATTTACTACAGAAAAGGCAATCCCTGGCGCAATTAAAATTTGCGACAGTATAAAATTATTTTTTGAATAATTTACTATAGAAAAGGCAATCCCTGGCGCAATTAAAATTTGCGACAGTAAAAAATTATTTTTTGAATAATTTACTATAGAAAAGGCAATCCCTGGCGTAATTAAAATTTGCGACAGTATAAAATTATTTTTTGAATAATTTACTATAGAAAAGGCAATCCCTGCGTAGTTAAAATTTGCGACAGTAGAAAATTATTTTTTGAATAATTTACTATAGAAAAGGCAATCCCTGGCGTAATTAAAATTTGCGACAGTAAAAAATTATTTTGTGAGAAATTTACTATAGAAAGGGCAATCCCTGGCGTAATTAAAATTTGCGACAGTATAAAATTATTTTTTGAATAATTTACTATAGAAAAGGCAATCCCTGGCGCACTTAAAATTTGCGACAGTAAAAAATTATTTTTTGAATAATTTACTATAGAAAAGGCAATCCCTGGCGTAATTAAAATTTGCGACAGTATAAAATTATTTTTTTGAATAATTTACTATAGAAAAGGCAATCCCTGGCGTAATTAAAATTTGCGACAGTATAAAATTATTTTTTGAATAATTTACTATAGAAAAGGCAATCCCTGGCGCACTTAAAATTTGCGACAGTAAAAAATTATTTTTTGAATAATTTACTATAGAAAAGGCAATCCCTGGCATAATTAAAATTTGCGACAGTATAAAATTATTTTTTGAATAATTTACTATAGAAAAGGCAATCCCTGGCGCACTTAAAATTTGCGACAGTTGAAAAGTATTTTTTGAATAATTTACTATAGAAAAGGCAAATCCTGGCGTAATTAAAATTTGCGACAGTAGAAAATTATTTTTTGAAAAATTTACTATAGAAAAGGCAATCCCTGGCGTAATTAAAATTTGCGACAATATAAAATTATTTTTTGAATAATTTACTATAGAAAAGGCAATCCCTGGCGCAATTAAAATTTGCGACAGTAGAAAATTATTTTTTGAATAATTTACTATAGAAAAGGCAATCCCTGGCGTAATTAAAATTTGCGACAGTAGAAAATTATTTTTTGAATAATTTACTATAGAAAAGGCAATCCCTGGCGTAATTAAAATTTGCGACAGTAGAAAATTATTTTTTGAATAATTTACTATAGAAAAGGCAATCCCTGGCGCAATTAAAATTTGCGACAGTAAAAAATTATTTTTTGCAAAATTTACTATAGAAAAGGCAATCCATGGCGCACTTAAAATTTGCGACAGTAAAAAATTATTTTGTTAGAAATTTACTATAGAAAAGGCAATCCCTGGCGTAATTAAAATTTGCGACAGTAAAAAATTATTTTTTGCAAAATTTACTATAGAAAAGGCAATCCCTGGCGTAATTAAAATTTGCGACAGTAAAAAATTATTTTTTGAATAATTTACTATAGAAAAGGCAATACCTGGCGTAATTAAAATTTGCGACAGTATAAAATTATTTTTTGAATAATTTACTATAGAAAAGGCAATCCCTGGCGCACTTAAAATTTGCGACAGTTGAAAATTATTTTTTGAAAAATTTACTGTACAAAAGGCAATCCCTGGCGCAATTAAAATTTGCGACAGTAGAAAATTATTTTTTGATTAATTTACTACAGAAAAGGCAATCCCTGGCGTAATTAAAATTTGCGACAGTATAAAATTATTTTTTGAATAATTTGCTATAGAAAAGGCAATCCCTGGCGTAATTAAAATTTGCGACAGTATAAAATTATTTTTTGAATAATTTACTATAGAAAAGGCAATCCCTGGCGTAATTAAAATTTGCGACAGTAGAAAATTATTTTTTGAATAATTTACTATAGAAAAGGCAATCCCTGGCGTAATTAAAATTTGCGACAGTAAAAAATTATTTTGTGAGAAATTTACTATAGAAAGGGCAATCCCTGGCGTAATTAAAATTTGCGACAGTATAAAATTATTTTTTGAATAATTTACTATAGAAAAGGCAATCCCTGGCGCACTTAAAATTTGCGACAGTAAAAAATTATTTTTTGAATAATTTACTATAGAAAAGGCAATCCCTGGCGTAATTAAAATTTGCGACAGTATAAAATTATTTTTTTGAATAATTTACTATAGAAAAGGCAATCCCTGGCGTAATTAAAATTTGCGACAGTATAAAATTATTTTTTGAATAATTTACTATAGAAAAGGCAATCCCTGGCGCACTTAAAATTTGCGACAGTAAAAAATTATTTTTTGAATAATTTACTATAGAAAAGGCAATCCCTGGCGTAATTAAAATTTGCGACAGTATAAAATTATTTTTTGAATAATTTACTATAGAAAAGGCAATCCCTGGCGCACTTAAAATTTGCGACAGTTGAAAAGTATTTTTTGAATAATTTACTATAGAAAAGGCAAACCCTGGCGTAATTAAAATTTGCGACAGTAGAAAATTATTTTTTGAAAAATTTACTATAGAAAAGGCAATCCCTGGCGTAATTAAAATTTGCGACAGTATAAAATTATTTTTTGAATAATTTACTATAGAAAAGGCAATCCCTGGCGCAATTAAAATTTGCGACAGTAGAAAATTATTTTTTGAATAATTTACTATAGAAAAGGCAATCCCTGGCGTAATTAAAATTTGCGACAGAAGAAAATTATTTTTTGAATAATTTACTATAGAAAAGGCAATCCCTGGCATAATTAAAATTTGCGACAGTATAAAATTATTTTTTGAATAATTTACTATAGAAAAGGCAATCCCTGGCGTAATTAAAATTTGCGACAGTATAAAATTATTTTTTGAATAATTTACTATAGAAAAGGCAATCCCTGGCGCACTTAAAATTTGCGACAGTTGAAAATTATTTTTTGAATAATTTACTATAGAAAAGGCAATCCCTGGCGTAATTAAAATTTGCGACAGTAGAAAATTATTTTTTGAATAATTTACTATAGAAAAGGCAATCCCTGGCGCAATTAAAATTTGCGACAGTAAAAAATTATTTTGTTAGAAATTTACTATAGAAAAGGCAATCCCTGGCGCACTTAAAATTTGCGACAGTAGAAAATTATTTTTTGAAAAATTTACTATAGAAAAGGCAATCCCTGGCGTAATTAAAATTTGCGACAGTATAAAATTATTTTTTGAATAATTTACTATAGAAAAGGCAATCCCTGGCGCAATTAAAATTTGCGACAGTAGAAAATTATTTTTTGAATAATTTACTATAGAAAAGGCAATCCCTGGCGTAATTAAAATTTGCGACAGTAAAAAATTATTTTTTGCAAAATTTACTATAGAAATGGCAATCCCTGGCGTAATTAAAATTTTCGACAGTAAAAAATTAATATTTTGAAAAATTTACTGTAGAAAAGGCAATCCCTGGCGCAATTAAAATTTGCGACAGTAGAAAATTATTTTTTGAATAATTTACTGTAGAAAAGGCAATCCCTGGCGCAATTAAAATTTGCGACAGTAGAAAATTATTTTTTGAAAAATTTACTGTAGAAAAGGCAATCCCTGGCGCAATTAAAATTTGCGACAGTAGAAAATTATTTTTTGAATAATTTACTATAGAAAAGGCAATCCCTGACGTAATTAAAATTTGCGACAGTATAAAATTATTTTTTGAATAATTTACTATAGAAAAGGCAATCCCTGGCGCAATTAAAATTTGCGACAGTAAAAAATTATTTTTTGAATAATTTACTATAGAAAAGGCAATCCCTGGCGTAATTAAAATTTGCGACAGTATAAAATTATTTTTTGAATAATTTACTATAGAAAAGGCAATCCTTGGCGTAATTAAAATTTGCGACAGTAGAAAATTATTTTTTGGATAATTTACTATAGAAAAGGCAATCCCTGGCGTAATTAAAATTTGCGACAGTTGAAAATTATTTTTTGAAAAATTTACTGTACAAAAGGCAATCCCTGGCGCAATTAAAATTTGCGACAGTAGAAAATTATTTTTTGAATAATTTACTACAGAAAAGGCAATCCCTGGCGTAATTAAAATTTGCGACAGTATAAAATTATTTTTTGAATAATTTACTATAGAAAAGGCAATCCCTGGCGCAATTAAAATTTGCGACAGTAAAAAATTATTTTTTGAATAATTTACTATAGAAAAGGCAATCCCTGGCGTAATTAAAATTTGCGACAGTATAAAATTATTTTTTGAATAATTTACTATAGAAAAGGCAATCCCTGGCGTAGTTAAAATTTGCGACAGTAGAAAATTATTTTTTGAATAATTTACTATAGAAAAGGCAATCCCTGGCGTAATTAAAATTTGCGACAGTAAAAAATTATTTTGTGAGAAATTTACTATAGAAAGGGCAATCCCTGGCGTAATTAAAATTTGCGACAGTATAAAATTATTTTTTGAATAATTTACTATAGAGAAGGCAATCCCTGGCGCACTTAAAATTTGCGACAGTAAAAAATTATTTTTTGAATAATTTACTATAGAAAAGGCAATCCCTGGCGTAATTAAAATTTGCGACAGTATAAAATTATTTTTTTGAATAATTTACTATAGAAAAGGCAATCCCTGGCGTAATTAAAATTTGCGACAGTATAAAATTATTTTTTGAATAATTTACTATAGAAAAGGCAATCCCTGGCGCACTTAAAATTTGCGACAGTAAAAAATTATTTTTTGAATAATTTACTATAGAAAAGGCAATCCCTGGCGTAATTAAAATTTGCGACAGTATAAAATTATTTTTTGAATAATTTACTATAGAAAAGGCAATCCCTGGCGCACTTAAAATTTGCGACAGTTGAAAAGTATTTTTTGAATAATTTACTATAGAAAAGGCAAACCCTGGCGTAATTAAAATTTGCGACAGTAGAAAATTATTTTTTGAAAAATTTACTATAGAAAAGGCAATCCCTGGCGTAATTAAAATTTGCGACAGTATAAAATTATTTTTTGAATAATTTACTATAGAAAAGGCAATCCCTGGCGCAATTAAAATTTGCGACAGTAGAAAATTATTTTTTGAATAATTTACTATAGAAAAGGCAATCCCTGGCGTAATTAAAATTTGCGACAGTAGAAAATTATTTTTTGAATAATTTACTATAGAAAAGGCAATCCCTGGCGTAATTAAAATTTGCGACAGTAGAAAATTATTTTTTGAATAATTTACTATAGAAAAGGCAATCCCTGGCGCAATTAAAATTTGTGACAGTAAAAAATTATTTTTTGCAAAATTTACTATAGAAAAGGCAATCCATGGCGCACTTAAAATTTGCGACAGTAAAAAATTATTTTGTTAGAAATTTACTATAGAAAAGGCAATCCCTGGCGCACTTAAAATTTGCGACAGTAGAAAATTATTTTTTGAAAAATTTACTATAGAAAAGGCAATCCCTGGCGTAATTAAAATTTGCGACAGTATAAAATTATTTTTTGAATAATTTACTATAGAAAAGGCAATCCCTGGCGCAATTAAAATTTGCGACAGTAGAAAATTATTTTTTGAATAATTTACTATAGAAAAGGCAATCCCTGGCGTAATTAAAATTTGGGACAGTAAAAAATTATTTTTTGCAAAATTTACTATAGAAAAGGCAATCCCTGGCGTAATTAAAATTTTCGACAGTAAAAAATTAATATTTTGAAAAATTTACTGTAGAAAAGGCAATCCCTGGCGCAATTAAAATTTGCGACAGTAGAAAATTATTTTTTGAATAATTTACTGTAGAAAAGGCAATCCCTGGCGCAATTAAAATTTGCGACAGTAGAAAATTATTTTTTGAATAATTTACTATAGAAAAGGCAATCCTTGGCGTAATTAAAATTTGCGACAGTAGAAAATTATTTTTTGGATAATTTACTATAGAAAAGGCAATCCCTGGCGTAATTAAAATTTGCGACAGTTGAAAATTATTTTTTGAAAAATTTACTGTACAAAAGGCAATCCCTGGCGCAATTAAAATTTGCGACAGTAGAAAATTATTTTTTGAATAATTTACTACAGAAAAGGCAATCCCTGGCGTAATTAAAATTTGCGACAGTATAAAATTATTTTTTGAATAATTTACTATAGAAAAGGCAATCCCTGGCGCAATTAAAATTTGCGACAGTAAAAAATTATTTTTTGAATAATTTACTATAGAAAAGGCAATCCCTGGCGTAATTAAAATTTGCGACAGTATAAAATTATTTTTTGAATAATTTACTATAGAAAAGGCAATCCCTGGCGTAGTTAAAATTTGCGACAGTAGAAAATTGTTTTTTGAATAATTTACTATAGAAAAGGCAATCCCTGGCGTAATTAAAATTTGCGACAGTAAAAAATTTTTTTTTGCAAAATTTACTATAGAAAAGGCAATCCCTGGCGTAATTAAAATTTTCGACAGTAAAAAATTAATATTTTGAAAAATTTACTGTAGAAAAGACAATCCCTGGCGCAATTAAAATTTGCGACAGTAGAAAATTATTTTTTGAATAATTTACTGTAGAAAAGGCAATCCCTGGCGCAATTAAAATTTGCGACAGTAGAAAATTATTTTTTGAATAATTTACTATAGAAAAGGCAATCCTTGGCGTAATTAAAATTTGCGACAGTAGAAAATTATTTTTTGGATAATTTACTATAGAAAAGGCAATCCCTGGCGTAATTAAAATTTGCGACAGTTGAAAATTATTTTTTGAAAAATTTACTGTACAAAAGGCAATCCCTGGCGCAATTAAAATTTGCGACAATAGAAAATTATTTTTTGAATAATTTACTACAGAAAAGGCAATCCCTGGCGTAATTAAAATTTGCGACAGTATAAAATTATTTTTTGAATAATTTACTATAGAAAAGGCAATCCCTGGCGCAATTAAAATTTGCGACAGTAAAAAATTATTTTTTGAATAATTTACTATAGAAAAGGCAATCCCTGGCGTAATTAAAATTTGCGACAGTATAAAATTATTTTTTGAATAATTTACTATAGAAAAGGCAATCCCTGGCGCAATTAAAATTTGCGACAGTAAAAAATTATTTTTTGAATAATTTACTATAGAAAAGGCAATCCCTGGCGTAATTAAAATTTGCGACAGTATAAAATTATTTTTTGAATAATTTACTATAGAAAAGGCAATCCTTGGCGTAATTAAAATTTGCGACAGTAGAAAATTATTTTTTGGATAATTTACTATAGAAAAGGCAATCCCTGGCGTAATTAAAATTTGCGACAGTTGAAAATTATTTTTTGAAAAATTTACTGTACAAAAGGCAATCCCTGGCGCAATTAAAATTTGCGACAGTAGAAAATTATTTTTTGAATAATTTACTACAGAAAAGGCAATCCCTGGCGTAATTAAAATTTGCGACAGTATAAAATTATTTTTTGAATAATTTACTATAGAAAAGGCAATCCCTGGCGCAATTAAAATTTGCGACAGTAAAAAATTATTTTTTGAATAATTTACTATAGAAAAGGCAATCCCTGGCGTAATTAAAATTTGCGACAGTATAAAATTATTTTTTGAATAATTTACTATAGAAAAGGCAATCCCTGGCGTAGTTAAAATTTGCGACAGTAGAAAATTATTTTTTGAATAATTTACTATAGAAAAGGCAATCCCTGGCGTAATTAAAATTTGCGACAGTAAAAAATTATTTTGTGAGAAATTTACTATAGAAAGGGCAATCCCTGGCGTAATTAAAATTTGCGACAGTATAAAATTATTTTTTGAATAATTTACTATAGAAAAGGCAATCCCTGGCGCACTTAAAATTTGCGACAGTTGAAAATTATTTTTTGAATAATTTACTATAGAAAAGGCAATCCCTGGCGTAATTAAAATTTGCGACAGTAGAAAATTATTTTTTGAATAATTTACTATAGAAAAGGCAATCCCTGGCGCAATTAAAATTTGCGACAGTAAAAAATTATTTTGTTAGAAATTTACTATAGAAAAGGCAATCCCTGGCGCACTTAAAATTTGCGACAGTAGAAAATTATTTTTTGAAAAATTTACTATAGAAAAGGCAATCCCTGGCGTAATTAAAATTTGCGACAGTATAAAATTATTTTTTGAATAATTTACTATAGAAAAGGCAATCCCTGGCGCAATTAAAATTTGCGACAGTAGAAAATTATTTTTTGAATAATTTACTATAGAAAAGGCAATCCCTGGCGTAATTAAAATTTGCGACAGTAAAAAATTATTTTTTGCAAAATTTACTATAGAAATGGCAATCCCTGGCGTTATTAAAATTTTCGACAGTAAAAAATTAATATTTTGAAAAATTTACTGTAGAAAAGGCAATCCCTGGCGCAATTAAAATTTGCGACAGTAGAAAATTATTTTTTGAATAATTTACTGTAGAAAAGTCAATCCCTGGCGCAATTAAAATTTACGACAGTAGAAAATTATTTTTTGAAAAATTTACTGTAGAAAAGGCAATCCCTGGCGCAATTAAAATTTGCGACAGTAGAAAATTATTTTTTGAATAATTTACTATAGAAAAGGCAATCCCTGGCGTAATTAAAATTTGCGACAGTATAAAATTATTTTTTGAATAATTTACTATAGAAAAGGCAATCCCTGGCGCAATTAAAATTTGCGACAGTAAAAAATTATTTTTTGAATAATTTACTATAGAAAAGGCAATCCCTGGCGTAATTAAAATTTGCGACAGTATAAAATTATTTTTTGAATAATTTACTATAGAAAAGGCAATCCTTGGCGTAATTAAAATTTGCGACAGTAGAAAATTATTTTTTGGATAATTTACTATAGAAAAGGCAATCCCTGGCGTAATTAAAATTTGCGACAGTTGAAAATTATTTTTTGAAAAATTTACTGTACAAAAGGCAATCCCTGGCGCAATTAAAATTTGCGACAGTAGAAAATTATTTTTTGAATAATTTACTACAGAAAAGGCAATCCCTGGCGTAATTAAAATTTGCGACAGTATAAAATTATTTTTTGAATAATTTACTATAGAAAAGGCAATCCCTGGCGCAATTAAAATTTGCGACAGTAAAAAATTATTTTTTGAATAATTTACTATAGAAAAGGCAATCCCTGGCGTAATTAAAATTTGCGACAGTATAAAATTATTTTTTGAATAATTTACTATAGAAAAGGCAATCCCTGGCGTAGTTAAAATTTGCGACAGTAGAAAATTATTTTTTGAATAATTTACTATAGAAAAGGCAATCCCTGGCGTAATTAAAATTTGCGACAGTAAAAAATTATTTTGTGAGAAATTTACTATAGAAAGGGCAATCCCTGGCGTAATTAAAATTTGCGACAGTATAAAATTATTTTTTGAATAATTTACTATAGAAAAGGCAATCCCTGGCGCACTTAAAATTTGCGACAGTAAAAAATTATTTTTTGAATAATTTACTATAGAAAAGGCAATCCCTGGCGTAATTAAAATTTGCGACAGTATAAAATTATTTTTTTGAATAATTTACTATAGAAAAGGCAATCCCTGGCGTAATTAAAATTTGCGACAGTATAAAATTATTTTTTGAATAATTTACTATAGAAAAGGCAATCCCTGGCGTACTTAAAATTTGCGACAGTAAAAAATTATTTTTTGAATAATTTACTATAGAAAAGGCAATCCCTGGCGTAATTAAAATTTGCGACAGTATAAAATTATTTTTTGAATAATTTACTATAGAAAAGGCAATCCCTGGCGCACTTAAAATTTGCGACAGTTGAAAAGTATTTTTTGAATAATTTACTACAGAAAAGGCAAACCCTGGCGTAATAAAAATTTGCGACAGTAGAAAATTATTTTTTGAAAAATTTACTATAGAAAAGGCAATCCCTGGCGTAATTAAAATTTGCGACAGTATAAAATTATTTTTTGAATAATTTACTATAGAAAAGGCAATCCCTGGCGCAATTAAAATTTGCGACAGTAGAAAATTATTTTTTGAATAATTTACTATAGAAAAGGCAATCCCTGGCGTAGTTAAAATTTGCGACAGTAGAAAATTATTTTTTGAATAATTTACTATAGAAAAGGCAATCCCTGGCGTAATTAAAATTTGCGACAGTAGAAAATTATTTTTTGAATAATTTACTATAGAAAAGGCAATCCCTGGCGCAATTAAAATTTGCGACAGTAAAAAATTATTTTTTGCAAAATTTACTATAGAAAAGGCAATCCATGGCGCACTTAAAATTTGCGACAGTAAAAAATTATTTTGTTAGAAATTTACTATAGAAAAGGCAATCCCTGGCGCACTTAAAATTTGCGACAGTAGAAAATTATTTTTTGAAAAATTTACTATAGAAAAGGCAATCCCTGGCGTAATTAAAATTTGCGACAGTATAAAATTATTTTTTGAATAATTTACTATAGAAAAGGCAATCCCTGGCGCAATTAAAATTTGCGACAGTAGAAAATTATTTTTTGAATAATTTACTATAGAAAAGGCAATCCCTGGCGTAATTAAAATTTGCGACAGTAAAAAATTATTTTTTGCAAAATTTACTATAGAAAAGGCAATCCCTGGCGTAATTAAAATTTTCGACAGTAACAAATTAATATTTTGAAAAATTTACTGTAGAAAAGGCAATCCCTGGCGCAATTAAAATTTGCGACAGTAGAAAATTATTTTTTGAATAATTTACTGTAGAAAAGGCAATCCCTGGCGCAATTAAAATTTGCGACAGTAGAAAATTATTTTTTGAAAAATTTACTGTAGAAAAGGCAATCCCTGGCGCAATTAAAATTTGCGACAGTAGAAAATTATTTTTTGAATAATTTACTATAGAAAAGGCAATCCCTGGCGTAATTAAAATTTGCGACAGTATAAAATTATTTTTTGAATAATTTACTATAGAAAAGGCAATCCCTGGCGCAATTAAAATTTGCGACAGTAAAAAATTATTTTTTGAATAATTTACTATAGAAAAGGCAATCCCTGGCGTAGTTAAAATTTGCGACAGTATAAAATTATTTTTTGAATAATTTACTATAGAAAAGGCAATCCTTGGCGTAATTAAAATTTGCGACAGTAGAAAATTATTTTTTGGATAATTTACTATAGAAAAGGCAATCCCTGGCGTAATTAAAATTTGCGACAGTAAAAAATTATTTTGTGAGAATTTTACTATAGAAAAGGCAATCCCTGGCGTAATTAAAATTTGCGACAGTATAAAATTATTTTTTGAATAATTTACTATAGAAAAGGCAATCCCTGGCGCACTTATAATTTGCGACAGTTAAAAATTATTTTTTGAATAATTTACTATAGAAAAGGCAATCCCTGGCGTAATTAAAATTTGCGACAGTATAAAATTATTTTTTGAATAATTTACTATAGAAAAGGCAATCCCTGGCGCAATTAAAATTTGCGACAGTTGAAAATTATTTTTTGAATAATTTACTATAGAAAAGGCAATCCCTGGCGTAATTAAAATTTGCGACAGTAGAAAATTATTTTTTGAATAATTTACTATAGAAAAGGCAATCCCTGGCGCAATTAAAATTTGCGACAGTAAAAAATTATTTTTTGCAAAATTTACTATAGAAAAGGCAATCCCTGGCGCACTTAAAATTTGCGACAGTAAAAAATTATTATGTGAGAAATTTACTATAGAAAAGGCAATCCCTGGCGCACTTAAAATTTGCGACAGTAGAAAATTATTTTTTGAAAAATTTACTATAGAAAAGGCAATCCCTGGCGTAATTAAAATTTGCGACAGTATAAAATTATTTTTTGAATAATTTAATCTAGAAAAGGCAATCCCTGGCGCAATTAAAATTTGCGACAGTAAAAAATTATTTTTTGAATAATTTACTATAGAAAAGGCAATCCCTGGCGCAATTAAAATTTGCGACAGTAAAAAATTATTTTTTGAAAAATTTACTGTAGAAAAGGCAATCCCTGGCGTATTTAAAATTTGCGACAGTAAAAAATTAATATTTTGAAAAATTTACTGTAGAAAAGGCAATCCCTGGCGCAATTAAAATTTGCGACAGTAGAAAATTATTTTTTGAATAATTTACTGTAGAAAAGGCAATGCCTGGCGCAATTAAAATTTGCGACAGTAGAAAATTATTTTTTGAAAAATTTACTGTAGAAAAGGCAATCCCTGGCGCAATTAAAATTTGCGACAGTAGAAAATTATTTTTTGTATAATTTACTATAGAAAAGGCAATCCCTGGCGTAATTAAAATTCGCGACAGTATAAAATTATTTTTTGAATAATTTACTATAGAAAAGGCAATCCCTGGCGCAATTAAAATTTGCGAGAGTAAAAAATTATTTTTTGAATAATTTACTATAGAAAAGGCAATCCCTGGTGTAATTAAAATTTGCGACAGTATAAAATTATTTTTTGAATAATTTACTATAGAAAAGGCAATCCCTGGCGTAATTAAAATTTGCGACAGTATAAAATTATTTTTTGAATAATTTACTATAGAAAAGGCAATCCCTGGCGCACTTAAAATTTGCGACAGTAAAAAATTATTTTTTGAATAATTTACTATAGAAAAGGCAATCCCTGGCGTAGTTAAAATTTGCGACAGTTGAAAATTATTTTTTGAATAATTTACTATAGAAAAGGCAATCCCTGGCGCAATTAAAATTTGCGACAGTATAAAATTAATTTTTGAAAAATTTACTGTAGAAAAGGCAATCCCTGGCGCAATTAAAATTTGCGACAGTAGAAAATTATTTTTTGAAAAATTTACTATAGAAAAGGCAATCCCTGGCGCACTTAATATTTGCGACAGTAAAAAATTATTTTTTGAATAATTTACTATAGAAAAGGCAATCCCTGGCGTATTTAAAATTTGCGACAGTAAAAAATTATTTTTTGAATAATTTACTATAGAAAAGGCAATCCCTGGCGTATTTAAAATTTGCGACAGTAAAAAATTAATATTTTGAAAAATTTACTGTAGAAAAGGCAATCCCTGGCGCAATTAAAATTTGCGACAGTAACAAATTATGTTTTGAATAATTTACTATAGAAAAGGCAATCCCTGGTGCAATTAAAATTTGCGACAATAAAAAATTATTTTTTGAATAATTTACTATAGAAAAGGCAATCCCTGGCGTAATTAAAATTTGCGACAGTAGAAAATTATTTTTTGAATAATTTACTATAGAAAAGGCAATCCCTGGCGCAATTAAAATTTGCGACAGTAAAAATTTATTTTTTGCAAAATTTACTATAGAAAAGGCAATCCCTGGCGCACTTAAAATTTGCGACAGTAAAAAATTATTTTGTGAGAAATTTACTATAGAAAAGGCAATCCCTGGCGCACTTAAAATTTGCGACAGTAGAAAATTATTTTTTGAAAAATTTACTATAGAAAAGGCAATCCTTGGCGTAATTAAAATTTGCGAGAGTATAAAATTATTTTTTGAATAATTTACTATAGAAAAGGCAATCCCTGGCGTAATTAAAATTTGCGACAGTATAAAATTATTTTTTGAATAATTTACTATAGAAAAGGCAATCCCTGGCGTAATTAAAATTTGCGACAGTATGAAATTATTTTTTGAAAAATTTACTATAGAAAAGGCAATCCTTGGCGTAATTAAAATTTGCGACAGTATAAAATTATTTTTTGAATAATTTACTATAGAAAAGGCAATCCCTGGCGCAATTAAAATTTGCGACAGTAGAAAATTATTTTTTGAATAATTTACTATAGAAAAGGCAATCCCTGGCGTAATTAAAATTTGCGACAGTAGAAAATTATTTTTTGAATAATTTACTATAGAAAAGGCAATCCCTGGCGTAATTAAAATTTGCGACAGTAGAAAATTATTTTTTGAATAATTTACTATAGAAAAGGCAATCCCTGGCGCAATTAAAATTTGCGACAGTAAAAAATTATTTTTTGCAAAATTTACTATAGAAAAGGCAATCCATGGCGCACTTAAAATTTGCGACAGTAAAAAATTATTTTGTTAGAAATTTACTATAGAAAAGGCAATCCCTGGCGCACTTAAAATTTGCGACAGTATAAAATTATTTTTTGAATAATTTACTCTAGAAAAGGCAATCCCTGGCGCAATTAAAATTTGCGACAGTAGAAAGTTATTTTTTGAATAATTTACTATAGAAAAGGCAATCCCTGGCGTAATTAAAATTTGCGACAGTAAAAAATTATTTTTTGCAAAATTTATTATAGAAAAGGCAATCCCTGGCGTAATTAAAATTTTCGACAGTAAAAAATTAATATTTTGAAAAATTTATTGTAGAAAAGGCAATCCCTTGCGCAGTTAAAATTTGCGACAGTAGAAAATTATTTTTTGAATTATTTACTGTAGAAAAGGCAATCCCTGGCGCAATTAAAATTTGCGACAGTAGAAAATTATTTTTTGAATAATTTACTGTAGAAAAGGCAATCCCTGGCGTAATTAAAATTTGCGACAGTAGAAAATTATTTTTTGAAAAATTTACTGTAGAAAAGGCAATCCCTGGCGCAATTAAAATTTGCGACAGTAAAAAATTATTTCTTGAAAAATTTACTGTAGAAAAGGCAATCACTGGCGTAATTAAAATTTGCGACAGTAAAAAATTAATATTTTGAAAAATTTACTGTAGAAAAGGCAATCCCTGGCGCAATTAAAATTTGCGACAGTAGAAAATTATTTTTTGAATAATTTACTGTAGAAAAGGCAATGCCTGGCGCAATTAAAATTTGCGACAATAGAAAATTATTTTTTGAAAAATTTACTGTAGAAAAGGCAATCCCTGGCGCAATTAAAATTTGCGACAGTAGAAAATTATTTTTTGAAAAATTTACTATAGAAAAGGCAATCCCTGGCGTAATTAAAATTTGCGACAGTATAAAATTATTTTTTGAATAATTTACTATAGAAAAGGCAATCCCTGGCGCAATTAAAATTTGCGACAGTAGAAAATTATTTTTTGAATAATTTACTATAGAAAAGGCAATCCCTGGCGTAATTAAAATTTGCGACAGTAAAAAATTATTTTTTGCAAAATTTACTATAGAAAAGGCAATCCCTGGCGTAACTAAAATTTTCGACAGTAAAAAATTAATATTTTGAAAAATTTACTGTAGAAAAGGCAATCCCTGGCGCAGTTAAAATTTGCGACAGTAGAAAATTATTTTTTGAATAATTTACTGTAGAAAAGGCAATCCCTGGCGCAATTAAAATTTGCGAAAGTAGAAAATTATTTTTTGAATAATTTACTGTAGAAAAGGCAATCCCTGGCGTAATTAAAATTTGCGACAGTAGAAAATTATTTTTTGAAAAATTTACTGTAGAAAAGGCAATCCCTGGCGCAATTAAAATTTGCGACAGTAAAAAATTATTTTTTGAAAAATTTACTGTAGAAAAGGCAATCCCTGGCGTATTTAAAATTTGCGACAGTAAAAAATTAATATTTTGAAAAATTTACTGTAGAAAAGGCAATCCCTGGCGCAATTAAAATTTGCGACAGTAACAAATTATGTTTTGAATAATTTACTATAGAAAAGCCAATCCCTGGTGCAATTAAAATTTGCGAAAATAAAAAATTATTTTTTGAATAATTTACTATAGAAAAGGCAATCCCTGGCGTAATTAAAATTTGCGACAGTAGAAAATTATTTTTTGAATAATTTCCTATAGAAAAGGCAATCCCTGGCGCAATTAAAATTTGCGACAGTAAAAATTTATTTTTTGCAAAATTTACTATAGAAAAGGCAATCCCTGGCGCACTTAAAATTTGCGACAGTAAAAAATTATTTTGTGAGAAATTTACTATAGAAAAGGCAATCCCTGGCGCACTTAAAATTTGCGAAAGTAGAAAATTATTTTTTGAAAAATTTACTATAGAAAAGGCAATCCTTGGCGTAATTAAAATTTGCGAGAGTATAAAATTATTTTTTGAATAATTTACTATAGAAAAGGCAATCCCTGGCGTAATTAAAATTTGCGACAGTATAAAATTATTTTTTGAATAATTTACTATAGAAAAGGCAATCCCTGGCGTAATTAAAATTTGCGACAGTATAAAATTATTTTTTGAAAAATTTACTATAGAAAAGGCAATCCCTGGCGTAATTAAAATTTGCGACAGTATAAAATTATTTTTTGAATAATTTACTATAGAAAAGGCAATCCCTGGCGCAATTAAAATTTGCGACAGTAGAAAATTATTTTTTGAATAATTTACTATAGAAAAGGCAATCCCTGGCGTAATTAAAATTTGCGACAGTAGAAAATTATTTTTTGAATAATTTACTATAGAAAAGGCAATCCCTGGCGTAATTAAAATTTGCGACAGTAGAAAATTATTTTTTGAATAATTTACTATAGAAAAGGCAATCCCTGGCGCAATTAAAATTTGCGACAGTAAAAAATTATTTTTTGCAAAATTTACTATAGAAAAGGCAATCCATGGCGCACTTAAAATTTGCGACAGTAAAAAATTATTTTGTTAGAAATTTACTATAGAAAAGGCAATCCCTGGCGCACTTAAAATTTGCGACAGTATAAAATTATTTTTTGAATAATTTACTCTAGAAAAGGCAATCCCTGGCGCAATTAAAATTTGCGACAGTAGAAAGTTATTTTTTGAATAATTTACTATAGAAAAGGCAATCCCTGGCGTAATTAAAATTTGCGACAGTAAAAAATTATTTTTTGCAAAATTTACTATAGAAAAGGCAATCCCTGGCGTAATTAAAATTTTCGACAGTAAAAAATTAATATTTTGAAAAATTTACTGTAGAAAAGGCAATCCCTTGCGCAGTTAAAATTTGCGACAGTAGAAAATTATTTTTTGAATAATTTACTGTAGAAAAGGCAATCCCTGGCGCAATTAAAATTTGCGACAGTAGAAAATTATTTTTTGAATAATTTACTGTAGAAAAGGCAATCCCTGGCGTAATTAAAATTTGCGACAGTAGAAAATTATTTTTTGAAAAATTTACTGTAGAAAAGGCAATCCCTGGCGCAATTAAAATTTGCGACAGTAAAAAATTATTTCTTGAAAAATTTACTGTAGAAAAGGCAATCCCTGGCGTAATTAAAATTTGCGACAGTAAAAAATTAATATTTTGAAAAATTTACTGTAGAAAAGGCAATCCCTGGCGCAATTAAAATTTGCGAGAGTAGAAAATTATTTTTTGAATAATTTACTGTAGAAAAGGCAATGCCTGGCGCAATTAAAATTTGCGACAATAGAAAATTATTTTTTGAAAAATTTACTGTAGAAAAGGCAATCCCTGGCGCAATTAAAATTTGCGACAGTAGAAAATTATTTTTTGAAAAATTTACTATAGAAAAGCAATCCCTGGCGTAATTAAAATTTGCGACAGTATAAAATTATTTTTTGAATAATTTACTATAGAAAAGGCAATCCCTGGCGCAATTAAAATTTGCGACAGTAGAAAATTATTTTTTGAATAATTTACTATAGAAAAGGCAATCCCTGGCGTAATTAAAATTTGCGACAGTAAAAAATTATTTTTTGCAAAATTTACTATAGAAAAGGCAATCCCTGGCGTAACTAAAATTTTCGACAGTAAAAAATTAATATTTTGAAAAATTTACTGTAGAAAAGGCAATCCCTGGCGCAGTTAAAATTTGCGACAGTAGAAAATTATTTTTTGAATAATTTACTGTAGAAAAGGCAATCCCTGGCGCAATTAAAATTTGCGAAAGTAGAAAATTATTTTTTGAATAATTTACTGTAGAAAAGGCAATCCCTGGCGTAATTAAAATTTGCGACAGTAGAAAATTATTTTTTGAAAAATTTACTGTAGAAAAGGCAATCCCTGGCGCAATTAAAATTTGCGACAGTAAAAATTATTTTTTGAAAAATTTACTGTAGAAAAGGCAATCCCTGGCGTAATTAAAATTTGCGACAGTAAAAAATTAATATTTTGAAAAATTTACTGTAGAAAAGGCAATCCCTGGCGCAATTAAAATTTGCGACAGTAGAAAATTATTTTTTGAATAATTTACTGTAGAAAAGGCAATGCCTGGCGCAATTAAAATTTGCGACAGTAGAAAATTATTTTTTGAAAAATTTACTGTAGAAAAGGCAATCCCTGGCGCAATTAAAATTTGCGACAGTAGAAAATTATTTTTTGTATAATTTACTATAGAAAAGGCAATCCTTGGCGTAATTAAAATTCGCGACAGTATAAAATTATTTTTTGAATAATTTACTATAGAAAAGGCAATCCCTGGCGCAATTAAAATTTGCGAGAGTAAAAAATTATTTTTTGAATAATTTACTATAGAAAAGGCAATCCCTGGTGTAATTAAAATTTGCGGCAGTATAAAATTATTTTTTGAATAATTTACTATAGAAAAGGCAATCCCTGGCGTAATTAAAATTTGCGACAGTATAAAATTATTTTTTGAATAATTTACTATAGAAAAGGCAATCCCTGGCGCACTTAAAATTTGCGACAGTAAAAAATTATTTTTTGAATAATTTACTATAGAAAAGGCAATCCCTGGCGTAGTTAAAATTTGCGACAGTTGAAAATTATTTTTTGAATAATTTACTATAGAAAAGGCAATCCCTGGCGCAATTAAAATTTGCGACAGTATAAAATTAATTTTTGAAAAATTTACTGTAGAAAAGGCAATCCCTGGCGCAATTAAAATTTGCGACAGTAGAAAATTATTTTTTGAAAAATTTACTATAGAAAAGGCAATCCCTGGCGCACTTAATATTTGCGACAGTAAAAAATTATTTTTTGAATAATTTACTATAGAAAAGGCAATCCCTGGCGTATTTAAAATTTGCGACAGTAAAAAATTATTTTTTGAATAATTTACTATAGAAAAGGCAATCCCTGGCGTATTTAAAATTTGCGACAGTATAAAATTAATTTTTGAAAAATTTACTGTAGAAAAGGCAATCCCTGGCGCAATTAAAATTTGCGACAGTAGAAAATTATTTTTTGAATAATTTACTATAGAAAAGGCAATCCCTGGCGTAATTAAAATTTGCGACAGTAGAAAATTATTTTTTGAATAATTTACTATAGAAAAGGCAATCCCTGGCGTAATTAAAATTTGCGACAGTAGAAAATTATTTTTTGAATAATTTACTATAGAAAAGGCAATCCCTGGCGCAATTAAAATTTGCGACAGTAAAAAATTATTTTTTGCAAAATTTACTATAGAAAAGGCAATCCATGGCGCACTTAAAATTTGCGACAGTAAAAAATTATTTCGTTAGAAATTTACTATAGAAAAGGCAATCCCTGGCGCACTTAAAATTTGCGACAGTAGAAAATTATTTTTTGAAAAATTTACTATAGAAAAGGCAATCCCTGGCGTAATTAAAATTTTCGACAGTATAAAATTATTTTTTGAATAATTTACTATAGAAAAGGCAATCCCTGGCGCAATTAAAATTTGCGACAGTAGAAAATTATTTTTTGAATAATTTACTATAGAAAAGGCAATCCCTGGCGTAATTAAAATTTG